>PPOO01000795.1:8724-20946 GCA_003708545.1 Maudiozyma turicensis
GACTCCACTAATTCTAACACGTAAACCAAAGATGTGTAATATCTTAGAATATAATGATCACAAAGTGGTGTATAGGAGGTATGCAAGTTTATATTTTATATGTGGTATTACAAACAATCAGGATAATGAACTATTGACATTAGAGATCATTCACAGATTCGTAGAGACCATGGATACATATTTTGGTAATGTTTGTGAGTTAGATATTATTTTCCACTTTGACAAAGCTTATGATATACTGAATGAACTCATAATGTGTGATGGGTCAATGGCAGAATCAAGTAAAAAGGAAATTTTAAATAATATACACGCGATGGACGCAATTCAAAATAATGACCATTTAGATAGAGTATTGAGTTAGTTTTGCAATATATACCTACGATATATACGTATACATAAAGATATATTATAAACGACTCAACTGTCCCTTTTCTATTCGGATCTGAATAAACAGTTCCATAAATGTTTCTCAGCAACCATTTCAGTAGAGTCTGCGTTGATTTCGAACTTTGCATCGTCATTAATGGTACTGGCTTCAATTTTATCGTCTTTCTTCTTTAATAAAGTCTTGTTATGTTCCAGTGCATGCTTATACAACATGATATTTTCCTCAACAGAATCCATCATCATGAAATTCCAGACAAAAGTCTCTTCTGTTTGACCAATTCTGTTATTACGACTGGTAGCCTGCAATTCATCACCATGATTGATGATTGGGTCTAACAAGAAAATATGTTTTGCATTCAATAAATTTAAACCGGAACCCAGTGTTCTAACATTCAACAATAGACAAGTTATATTAGGATCTGTTTTGAATCTATCGATAGTAGTACTACTATTCTTCTTATTTTGGAAACCTTCCAAATACTTGATATTGTTCAATTGTAAAATATGAGTAATAATCTTCAAAAAATCAATATTTTGAGAATACAATAATATTTGTGGCGGTGATTTATTTCTGGCTTGGTCTCTCAACTTTAAGAAAAGGATTAATTTAATCACAAAATCAATCTTTGCACCAAAGTTTTCCTTGATTTTGATTTTATGAACTTCTGACATTTGTAGGAACCTTGAATATTTATCACTTAAGGAGAACAATTCATTACCGGATGCCGAACAAGAGTTCGGAATGTTCTTGTTCCTCTTTAGCAACTGTACATCAGACTTGCTATCATTGACAGATGGTTTACTGTTAATCACATTATTTGGCGGAGCGTCTTCATTCTTAAATTTGAAATTATAGACCTCTGATTTTGTTGTTTCTTGTTTGCAAATAGGACATGTATGATGATGTTTTAGCCAGTTATGGATACAGTTCTTACAGAAAAAATGACCACATTTCAAAATTGAACCCAAATATATAATACCCAAACAAATGGAACAAGTAAATGACTTGTTTTGATCAATCAATTCTTTTAATTTTCTTAGATTCTTTAGGTATTTCACTCTGGATTCTGTTTGGTTTATCTTATCGATATTATCATTATATTTCTTGTGCGTTCTAATCTCAGTCGTTACGGCGTTTCTTGCGACAGGTTCTAACCGTATTAATGAAACCAGCGAGTCAGAAATCCTTTGTAACTGAGTGAAATATTCAACTTTACTATTATAAACAACGTTTAATTTCTTCATCGATTCTCTTGCTATTCCATTTTCATCCTTGATACGTTTGATCTCACTTTCATAACCAAGCAAATAATCTTCAAAACTGTCATTTTGTACGATTGCATTTGACTTCACTGAGTTCCGTACAATTTTGGAGTTCTTCAGCTCACTGAAGGTAGATTTCAACGAGACACCTTCTTTGATCAGATTTAATTTCTTGATTAATGCGACATGAAATTCAGAATAATTAGGATCAATTTGAACAATATTCTTGGTGGCTAGTTTAATCTTATCATCCTCTGAATTTATAATAAGATCTCTATTTTTCAGAATTTCTTCTAAACAATGCAGATATGCGAAAATCTTATCTTGATCATCAATTGAACTTCCATATTCCTCCGCTTTCTCCTCTTCATTCTCCGAGGTATATTCTTTGGAAATTGGCTTATATAACAACGTCTTCAATTCCGCAATCAATTCATTGAATTGATTTGCTTGACTATTTAAGGATGCAATCATGCCACAGAGCGACTTAAATATCTTTTGACTTAAGAAATTGGAAGAGTAATTCTTTTCAGATTCAAATTCTATGATTTCCAACTCAGTTGTCGGTTTTTCATCCGATTTAGAAGTTTGCTCAAAATAATAGTTAACCTCCTTTATAGTTTCGTCAATTTTATCCGACCTCTCTTTTAACATAAATCTTCTTAATTGTTCAGCTTTCTCATAATACATTTGTTCTTGAAGCTGATTTTTATAGATTTCATCCATTTCTTCAGAAGAATAGACATCCGTATATTCTTTGATTTCAAGTGGTGAAGCATCCTTATTCTCTTTATGTACTAATTTTGCCTTTTCGTTGATATCATCAACTTCTTCCAATTTCTTAGAACCTAGGAAATAGTATGCGGTACCGGTGAAGAAAATACACTGATGAAGTAAATCTAAGTATGCTCTAACTTGAACCTTGTTAGCTGCAGATTCCTCTCTTTCAATAATAGCGTCATTTACATCTTTATCTCTATCATTATTTGTATCTTTGGAATAGCTAATATTAAACGGGTCATCAACATTGAATTTTTCTTTTAGATCTCTTTTAATCTGTTCAATAACTGTAGAAAACAAAGTTATTGCGCCCGTTGGTTGATTTTGTAATTCCATCTTTGCTTGCGCAGCTTTCACTTGTAATTGAATATTCTCCCTAAACAAAGAATCAAGCAATTCTGTAGCGTTGATTGTCATTAGTTGTAAAATATCGTTAATATTGTGAACCGATGTGAGTTGATTGTCTAACTGTCCCAGTTTATTACCTTTCAGTTGATTTTTCTTTAGTGATCTATGTCTTGAACGATTAGAAAACATATTCACGATATTCTCAGGGATAACCGCATGACAACATAGGTATCTCAGTTTCATTAACCATTGATTTAATTGAATAGTTGACAATCTTGGTTTATTCTGACCGTTGGAACCGTACCCTGACACATGCATGAAGTCATCCCATGTGTTGATATAATTATCCCATTCAACAGGGTTGAATTCTAAAGGGATCAAATAATTGGTTTGCTTAGGGACGTGAATTTGACTAATAACATCGTCTTTGATATGCCTGATGCAAATGTCATATTTTAGGAAGATATTTAATAGTTCTTCAATTGAGAATATTGAACCATTCTTCAAAACAGGGGAAATCAATAGATTTGAATCCGGTGTATGTCTTCTTTGATTAGTTGTAGTAGCTTCGATAATATTGTTACTTACATTTGTAATAATTTCTGGCATGTTACAAAATGGTTGTATCTTTAAATATGACAGTACTGTCTGAAGATCTTTAACGTTTTGTATTGGCGTACCTGATACACCCCAAGTATGAACTCTATCTAATAAGGAAGTGCATTTAGCAGCTTGTGTGTTATCACTTTTCAGCATTTGTACTTCGTCGAGGATAATTCTGAAAAATTGCATCAATGATAATGGTGAGGAATAATCGTATCTTGGTACGTTATTTACATTTCTTCTAGACCGTTGATTTGCATTATATTGAGTATAATGAATCTCTAAATTGATTACATTATAGGTTGTAATAATTACATCATATTTGGATAGTCTTTTTACAATTGCATCAATATTATCTGTATTAAAGGTGTCCTTTACATCGTTATAGCCTTGATAATGGAAAATAGATATCGTATCCTTTGTTGTATGTTGTATAATTTCATTAATCCATTGTTGTAGTAAAGGATTGGGGCAAATAATAAGTGTAGTTTTACAACGTAACAATTTTTTACCTAAATCATTCAGATATGTTAGTGGTTCATTATCAGTAAATATTCGTTTGTTAAGTAGAAGTAATGATAAAATCTCGATTGTTTTACCTAAACCCATTTCTTCACATAAGAGTCCTCTTGCATTAGTATTGTTGATATTTCGTTTTGAATATAGTTCTTTGACATATGGCATATCTAATATGAAATTTGTAAATTTATTCCAAAAGAATGTTTCTGTGGAGTCAGTATCAATGACAGAATACCCATAACAGATCTCGTCGTTTAAATACGACAACAATTCATGTGTTGTTGGATCATTGTTATGGTAGGACTCTGGACTATCGTAGTAACCTTCTTTAGTTAATAACCATTTTAGACTTTGTTGTTGGAATGGTAGTAATTCTACATTCAGATTGGGAACGTTAATAGTATCTTTGCTAATTTCATTATTCAATTTTTCCTTTGTATACTGAATTGTCTGTGTAATAAATTGTCTCTCTATGAATGGGGAGTTAATTCCCAAGATATTTTCTTTATTACGCTTCTGTGTAATGCATAATAAATCATGAAGTAATGAGATAGTTTCTTTATTAAATTTATTAGAAGTATGATTCCTTTCGAAATGTAACCATATTTGTAAAGATAATTTAACTGTATTATCTGATGTGGATAACTCCATGCTTTTCAAATCAATATTTTTCAATTGTTTCTTTAGATATCTGATATGTTTATTTACATCATTAATTTTCTTAGTATCATTTTTCAATTTTAATTTTGATGATTTATCCTTTTGTAATTTTAAATTCAATATATTTGATTTCAATTTATTTAGTCTATCATTATATTTATGCAATGAGTAATGGACTGTACCAAACGCTAGAATCCTTGACCATAATTGGTTTTCATTCAATGTAGATATACTTGATATATTAAACAACGGTGTCAATTCATTATCCACTATTATGAGGTTATCATTCTCCATGGATATCATTACTGGTACATCTTTAAAACTTTCCTTACCGAGACGTTTCCAGTCAATATCACATGTTAAAATATGTATTGACGTTTCATTACTGTTTTGTTTAATCTTTTTTGAGTCTGGTTCGATGGGAACATTACGGCATTGATGTGATGGTTCATCTGTATATAATTTCTTGACTAACTCAATAGATTCATTTTCGCTTAATGATACTGTAACTGAATTATTCATAAGGGATATGATAATAAACTAGTCAGTATATATGATCGATAAGAACTCGTAAACAAAACAAAAGCAGAGAAAAGAATGTGTCAAGACTCGTTTGTTTATATTGATTTGTATCTCTAGCAAAAGTGTGTGAAAATATATGGATATAGACCTAAAGGTTTAATCTCAACCCTACCTCGACTCTACACCAAAACCCTAGGTCTTGAATCAAGAACGAGAAATTTTTGAAAGAAAAAAAGCAAGAAAATGACGTCACACTATAATATTTCTCAAGTCAAATAAACCAAAAAAGAAACATTACGTAATGGAGATATTGTAATTGTATAATTGAAAGAAGAAGATAATCGACTAATACATATCCCCTGATGTAATTCATGTTGTTATCTGGGAGGAATTAGAGGTAGAACGTCAATGATATATGTATATACTTACATAGACAGACATATGTATATGTGGAAGGTTGGCAGATATGTTTCTGTAAGGGACAAAGACACAGCCATATCGACAAACGCTTACATATTGTGGACTGATCTGATCTATTAAAATCCACTAATTACACACAACACTTCTTATCAGACATGGTTATATATATATATATATATACTTAACCTCAAGACCATTAGCCCTTTATGTACTGTCCGTAGTTTCCTAACCCCGCAAAATTGTTATCGATTACGTTCCGAAACGGCAACGGCCCACTCAATATATCTAAAAAAATGTGTAATTTTGTTTATATGGAAACAGCAATAACGGAGGCAAATGGGAAGAAATTTGAAAAATTAGAGATTTTGGAACAAGCAAAGGAAGGGAAATAAAGAAATTTTACTAAAGGGGACAAACAGATATATATATATATATTACATATTATATTCTCATTCTTTTTTCTTCAGATTGTATATAAAATAGAGATCAATGCAATCTGGTTTATGAAAAGAAAAGTGTATACGTTTTGCCTACCAGATCAGATCATTATTAATATTCCTTAGATCAATAGAAGATGAATAAAATTAAAGCTTTATTCCATAAGAATAAAAAAATAGATACTGAACAAAAAATTGAAACTATAACGTCAAATGTTCCAGATACGAGAATTGTTGAACCCGAAATTGTTCCTTTACAAATTAGTGCAGAGTTAGAGACTCAAGATATTCCGCCCACTAGTGAAAATATAATGATTCCAAGTCAATCTGACTTGAAACAACCGATTCAAAATTCTCCTACTTCATTGCATTCTTCTATGGACAATGACGACGACGATTCCAATCTATCATTGCTTTCTTCTGATTTTGCAAGTGAATATAGTTATGGATTATCTCAAGATGAATCCGAAATCAACAATTTATCCGAGGATAATTTATTTTCTGAACAACTTGAATTATCAGATTATAAATTAATTGAAAAGATTGGGGAGGGTGCCTTTTCAAAAGTTTATAGAGGGAAACCGTTAGAGAATTCTATTGTAGCGCAAAATTATAAAAATGTTGCCATTAAGATTATTAAGAAGGATATATTAACATTAGAAGATAATGAACTTGTTGAAATTAATGGGGAAAAACATAAATCATCAAATCGTACCTCTACTAGAGAACAAGTATTGAAAGAAGTTGCATTACATAAACAAGTATCACCAGGTTGTAAAAATATTGTACAATTTATTGATTTTAAAGAAAGTTCATCATATTATTATATTATTCAAGAATTATTGAATGGTGGTGAAATCTTTAATGAGATTGTTAAATTGACATATTTAAGTGAAGATCTAACACGTCATATTGGTAAACAATTAGGACATGCTATTAAACATTTACATTCAATGGGCGTTGTACATAGAGATATTAAACCCGAAAATTTACTTTTCAATCCAATTGATTTTATTCCATCACCACAACGTAAATTCCGTAAAAGTGATGACCCAAATACTAAGATGGATGAAGGTGTGTTTAGACCAGGAATCGGTGGTGGTAGAATCGGTACTGTTAAATTAGCAGATTTTGGACTTTCAAAACAAATTTTTCAAACTAATACAAAGACACCGTGTGGTACAGTTGGATATACTGCACCTGAAGTAGTTAAGGATGAGAAATATTCGATGAAAGTTGATATGTGGGGGATTGGTTGTGTAATTTATACAATGTTATGTGGATTCCCACCATTTTATGATGATAAAATCAATATTTTAACAGAGAAGATATCTCGTGGTGAATACACTTTTTTACAACCATGGTGGGATGAAATTAGTGATGGTGCTAAGAATTGTGTTAGTAAATTATTAGAAGTTGATCCTCTGAAAAGATATGATATTGATGAATTTTTAAATGATCCGTGGTTAACAACATATGATTGCGTACCATCTAATAAAGACAAGGATACATCATCATCGTCAAAGAAGAGAAAGACTAAACAACATAGACGTAGAGTATTATTCAATCAATTCATGGATAATGATGTCTTGTATTCACCAGCTGCAGTAGCAATGAGAGATGCATTTGATATAAGTAATGCAGTTGCCCGTATTGAAGAAGAGAAAATGTTGACACCTGTATATGGATTAAGTTCATTAGCAGAGGATGAAACAGCATCCTTTGATGAGGAACAAATTAAAGAAGAAAAACGACAGCAAGACCGTCAACAGGAGTTGGAGAATAAGATGTTTCATTTGAAATTGGATTCTTCTACCATTGTTAAAAGACGTAAACAGAAATTGAATAGTATTCCATGAAAAATCAAAGATAAATAGCATTAAAACCTAAACAAGACAAGACATAATTACATATAAATAATTACATAAAATATAAATTATAATGAAAACAAGCGACTAATAAGAAACCCCATTCAAACAAACGGCTAGCTCGTATGAGGGGAGCTGGAGGTTGTATGCATTGTCAATCAGTAACTACGTAACGAGATAGATAGATAGATAGATAGATAGATAGCCAAAGAATGGCTAACCGTTATCACGGCACACGAACAGCAGCAACAGCAAGATGATTATGAAATGACCCGTATGCAATGACAACCCACCATATCACTGTGCACGGCAGCAGATGAGACCAAATCGGCGCTCGGCCTGTCTGTCTGTCTGTGAATGTTCGCACAAACTGTGCTGCCGCAGACAAGGGAGCAGATTTGGAATTCGTTGCAAGTGACAGACAGAAAAAAGAAACAAAAGAGAAACAGAGCAGACGGCATGCTGCCCGCCACTGCACAGACACCGCCGCACGGGCACCGGATACCCTGGCCCAAAAAAGAAAGAAAACTTTCGCATTGCTTTTTTGTGACCGTTTTGCTTTCTTTTTTACCCATCGGTATATTTTCCTCGTTTTGTTCGTTGTCGCTGTCGCATCGCTGTCTAATAATATTTTCATTCTGCGTATACTATCGGATCAGCTAAGCTTCTTCCTCTTCTGCCTTCTCTTTACCCACTGGGGACTCATTGTTGTACCGACAACAAAAGCGAAAGTGAAAAATTTTTCACTTTTTTACCCATCTGTCTGCTACTGAGAGAGAAAAATTTTTTTGTCTCTCATTCTCATCAATTATTTTATATAAAGATGAGAAGTTAACTTTCCATTATTTAAAGACTCTTTTATAAAAAAAAACTTTTTCCTTTTGTTGTTCTTTTATTATATTTTTGATTCTGTTTTAATACACCGTGCAAGAAAATGTCTGATTCTCAAGAATCCATCAAGGTTTTAGAAGAACTTTTCACTAAGTTAGCTGTTGCTACTGCTGATAACAGAGATGCTGTTGCCACTGAAGTTTCAAGCTTCTTAAACGGTGGTATCATCGAACACGATGTCCCAGAAAAATTCTTTAATGAATTAAAGAAATCTATCAAGGATAAGAAAACTGCTGCTAATGCTTTAGAAGCTGTTGCTCATATTGCTAACGATGCTGGTTTATCTCCATCTGTTGAACCATTCATTGTTGACTTAGTTCCAGAAATTTGTGCTAAGGCCGCTGACAAGGATAAGGATACTCAAGCTATCGCCGCTAAGACTTTAGTCGCTTTATCTACTTCCATCAACCCAGTTGCTGTTAAGGCTTTCTTACCTCATTTAACTACTTCTTTATCTACCACTTCTAAATGGCAAGAAAAGGTCGCTGTTTTAGCTGCCATCTCCGATTTAGTCGACGCTGCTAAGGAACAAGTTGCTCTAAGAATGCCAGAATTGATCCCAGTTTTATCTGAAGCTATGTGGGATACCAAGAAGGAAGTTAAGACTGCTGCTACCGCTACCATCACTAAGGCTACCGAAACTGTTGACAACAAGGATATCGAACGTTTCATTCCAGAATTGATCGGTTGTATTGCTGATCCAAACTTAGTTCCAGAAACTGTTCACTCTTTAGGTGCTACCACCTTCGTTGCTGAAGTTACTCCAGCTACTTTATCCATCATGGTTCCATTATTAGCTAGAGGTTTAGCTGAAAGAGAAACTTCCATCAAGAGAAAAGCTGCTGTCATTATCGATAACATGTGTAAGTTAGTCGAAGATCCTCAAGTCGTCGCTCCTTTCTTAGGTAAGTTACTACCAGGTTTAAAGAACAACTTTGCTACCATTGCTGATCCAGAAGCTCGTGAAGTTACTCTAAGAGCCTTAAAGACCTTAAGAAGAATCGGTAACGTCGGTGCCGATGACGCTTTACCAGAAATCTCCCATGCCGGTGATGTCGAAGTCACTCTAGGTGTCGTTAACGAATTATTAAAATCCGAAAACGTTGCTCCAAGATTCAAGATTGTCGTTGAATACGTCGCTGCTATGGCTGCTGATTTGATCGATGAAAGAGTCATTGATCAACACGCTTGGTTCACTCAAATCACTCCTTACATGACTGTTTTCTTACATCAAAAGACCGCTAAGGACATCTTAGATGAATTCAGAAAGAGAGCTGTTGATAACATCCCAGTTGGTCCAAACTTCGATGATGAAGAAGATGAAGGTGAAGATCTATGTAACTGTGAATTCTCTCTAGCTTACGGTGCTAAGATTCTATTGAACAAGACTCAATTAAGATTGAAGAGAGGTAGAAGATACGGTTTATGTGGTCCAAATGGTGCTGGTAAGTCTACTTTGATGAGAGCTATTGCTAACGGTCAAGTTGATGGTTTCCCAACTCAAGAAGAATGTAGAACTGTTTACGTTGAACACGATATCGATGGTACTAAAGCTGATACCTCCGTTGTCGATTTCGTCTTTGAAGGTGATGTCGGTACTAGAGAAGCTATCGTTGCTAAATTACAAGAATTCGGTTTCTCCGATGAAATGATCGCTATGCCAATTGCCTCCCTATCTGGTGGTTGGAAGATGAAGCTAGCTTTAGCTAGAGCCGTCTTAAAGAATGCTGATATCTTATTATTAGATGAACCAACTAACCATTTAGATACTGTCAATGTCGCTTGGTTAGTCAACTACTTAAAGACCTGTGGTATCACTTCCATTACTGTTTCTCACGATTCCGGTTTCTTAAACAACGTTTGTGAATACATTATCAACTACGAAGGTTTGAAATTAAGAAAGTACAAGGGTAATTTGACTGAATTTGTTAAGAAGTGTCCGGCTGCTCAATCTTACTTCGAATTAGGTGCTTCCGATCTAGAATTCAGATTCCCAGAACCAGGTTACTTAGAAGGTGTTAAGACTAAGCAAAAAGCTATTGTTAAGGTTTCCAACATGACTTTCCAATACCCAGGTACTTCCAAGCCACAAATTGAAGACATTTCTTTCCAATGTTCTTTATCCTCCAGAATTGCTGTTATCGGTCCAAATGGTGCTGGTAAATCTACTTTGATTAATGTCTTAACTGGTGAATTATTACCAACTGTCGGTGAAGTTTACACTCATGAAAATTGTCGTATCGCTTACATTAAGCAACACGCTTTCGCTCATATTGAATCTCATTTAGATAAGACTCCATCTGAATATATCCAATGGAGATTCCAAACTGGTGAAGATAGAGAAACTATGGATAGAGCTAACAGACAAATTAACGAAAATGATGCTGAAGCTATGAACAAGATCTTCAAGATTGAAGGTACTCCAAGAAGAATTTCTGAAATTCACTCCAGAAGAAAGTTCAAGAACACTTACGAATACGAATGTTCTTTCTTATTAGGTGAAAACATCGGTATGAAATCTGAAAGATGGGTTCCAATGATGTCTGTTGATAACGCTTGGTTACCAAGAGGTGAATTAGTCGAATCTCATTCCAAGATGGTTGCTGAAGTTGATATGAAGGAAGCTTTAGCCTCTGGTCAATTCCGTCCATTAACCAGAAAGGAAATTGAAGAACATTGTGCTATGTTAGGTTTAGATGCTGAATTAGTTTCTCACTCTAGAATTAGAGGTTTATCTGGTGGTCAAAAGGTTAAGTTAGTCTTAGCTGCTGGTACATGGCAAAGACCTCATTTAATTGTTCTTGATGAACCAACCAATTATTTGGATAGAGACTCCTTAGGTGCTTTATCTAAGGCTCTAAAGGCTTTCGAAGGTGGTGTTATTATCATTACTCACTCTGCTGAATTCACAAAGAACTTAACTGAAGAAGTCTGGGCTGTTAACAACGGTAGAATGACTCCATCTGGTCATAACTGGGTTACTGGTCAAGGTGCTGGTCCAAGAATCGAAAAGAAAGAAGATGAAGAAGATAAATTCGATGCTATGGGTAACAAGATTGCTGGTGGTAAGAAGAAGAAGAAGTTATCATCTGCTGAATTAAGAAAGAAGAAGAAGGAAAGAATGAGAAAGAAGAAGGAATTAGGTGATGCTTATGTTTCCTCTGATGAAGAATTATAATTTAACTAAATAATTGAAAAGATATTTTTCTCTTTGCTTTTATTTTAAACAGTTAATATTATTTTTTTTTCAATAAAATCAGTTTGGAAATTGTTAGCAACGATAATTTTAATATTTGGAATTTTCTTTATATTAAAGTTAGTTTTTCCCTTGCTCTTTAATTTTTATGTCCTTTTTTCTGTAACATATTTCAGTATTATTTAAAGATTAATTTAATCATTGTTATATAAAAATTTAAATATAGTGTATGAATTTCTAGAATAGATAAAATATAGATTCATCTTTTAAGAAGCGTCTTCGTATTTGACTGTTGTAATTAAAATATGGCGTATAGAATGATAAATAT
>PPOO01000796.1:0-17933 GCA_003708545.1 Maudiozyma turicensis
AGAAGTTTAGATTCAGCCGCATGGTTTGATAGGTTTATCACCATGTACGGATGCAACTGAGATCATCGATGCGATGCATGAAAACAAATAATGTAGATTATATAAACGAGAATACTCGGGAATAACATGTAAATTATGTAACCTTTATATAAGAGGGGATACGGAAAATATACAGAATTATACTAATAAAAAGAGTAATTGACTTTAATAACATAAGTTTAGACGAACAGAAAGAACATCATATCTTTGTAGTCTCAACACCATTAAATTAAGTACTTATTATAAAGAATATTCTAGCAAAACAATACACGCCTGTCTAGCACGGACACATTGCAGCAAAGGAGATCATTCCTGTAATGCCACATATCTGGGCGAAAAGTCTGAATGTGGCGTGTGAGAGCGCACAGCTGAGAAGGAGAAAAGAACAAAGGCCACGGGGTGATAACTAGTGTGTTATACATGAACTTGACCCTCTACTTGTGCTGGAATCAGCTAGTTGACCAGATTTTTAGTCTTTAGATCGGGAAATGCTTCTCAACAAATTATGTAATATGTTGAATAATACTATTGGGTGCTCGAAAACCCATTGTTTTAAGGATTTGCAAGCCGTGAAAGGATTCCCTGAGTAGTTTGTTACCCCTCAAACATCTTACCCTTATTTTGCACCCATTTTCATATTGCTACATTTATCAATTAACAAAGCTCCTTACGCCACCCACTAGGAACAAAAGTATATAAATCAAGTCGATTTCTGCTATTTTAGCATGAATGAGTATAGCTTGTCGTTTCACATATCATGAAAATTTTACAAAAGTTTCAATTAGATAACCAACCCTACTTATTACCTTTCAACAATATCAAAATCAGCACCAATGTCCACATCTATCTTGTATACTCACAATGAATTCATTAGGGCTATAGTTGCCGAGTGTTTAATCAAATATTTTCAACTGGATATCAAGATTATGGAAATTACCAAAGATACCGATCACTTTTTAGAAAATTTCCCTTTGAAGGAAATCCCAGCTCTGATCACTGCCAACGGTACTAAATATCACGAACAGATAGCTGTGAATAACTACCTGATTCATCTCTCTGGAAATCCAGCCGAAATTAAGCAGCTTCTGGGCACCCCTGAAAATTATGAGGAACAAAGTGCAATTTTACAAATTGCTTCCTTTGTTACATCTACTTTCTTGGTCACATTGGATACATGCGTCCTCAAGGACATAAAGGGCACCCCAATATCTGATAATACTGCTAACGCAGCTACTAAGAACCTGAATGCTATGCTTAAAATATTCGAGGAAAGACTGTCCCACACTAAATATTTGATCAGAGATGACTCCATTACAGTTGCAGATCTAATGGCAGCTGCAAGTTTCTCTCTGGGGTTTGTAACTATATTTGACTCCGAATGGAGAAAAGAACATCCATTGATAAGCTCCTGGTTTGCTGATGTTATCAGCTCTAAATATATGGAATATCGATTCAAGGACTTCCAGTATGTCACCAGTCCACACAAAATATCTGCCACACCGCTACCATGGGATCCAAATTACTAAGTAATATTTTTGTTCATTTATATAATCTTTTAAATTTCTAAAGTTTATGAGTATCCGTTTTTGAGTGACTATATAGCTCTAAATAAATAATTTAACTCTGCAACTTCATTATAATTTTTTCATGCTCGAGTGGAACTGCGGCAATAGCACATTCACTGGAGATATCTTCTGAGGAAGGAGTAATAGGACTGACCTCAGGATTGATTTGGTTAGTGTATGTTCCTCTTCGGATTCTGGACCTTTCAAGCACTGCATGGGTCGCAGTTTAGTGTCATGCATCTGCTTCTATACGCGAGGCTAACAGATACAACTTAGCGAGGTATATATGTTAAGATGTAGGCAACTTGTATTCTTGTAAGTGCAGTGATATGTATAACATTATAATACCATAGGATATCATGCCGAATTCCACAATTATTTTGGGCCTGTCCTAAAGATTATAAATGATATTAGTAATAATTACGGTAGATATATATATATATATATATATGATAGATAAGAATTTTAAAGCTATAAGAATGTCATCAGAATTGCAATGACTAGCAGCAGTGGCTGGTATGTAGAAAAATGTCCTTCATCTGGAAATGCCTGTAATGCAACAGATGTACTCTGGCCAGAAGAAATTACCGCACCAGAGGCTAGAACACCTGCCATAAAATCAGAGCTCTGTGTGTGTTCTGTCTCATATGTGCTCCTAAAACTACTTTCAGTTGATTTGTTTTCTGTTTCCGAAATCCTGGCACCAATCTCTTGCAAATAATTACAGCTTGCACATTCAGAGTACGTTATTGTTGGTTCACTTCGTCCTACTGTTGTTTTAATCACTCCATTAGTAGCTCTATTTTGGGTGCTCAATAGAACAGCCTCACTGCTGGTCAGTTCTGAATGTACATTGCTAACTAGCAAAGATGAATGTGATGTATCCCTGGAACTCTTATGTTCTATTTCCGGACAGGTAGTTGTTGTATATGTGTCTGTTTCAGATTCGGTGATTACGGTTGTGGAAAAATCGTCATTATTTTTAGATGTTTTGACCTTTACAGTGGATGAAGACTTCATTAATGTAGGCCTGCTTATTTGTGTGTGGCCCTGTGAGTTCGGTGTGGTGCCGTTAGATGTGTAAATTGGCTTTCCAGCGTCAACAATAAAGGATGATAATTCTAGATTACTGCCTGATAATATTTCTGAAGAGCTGCTAGTTTCAGTCACAACATTAGAACCGGTTTCAATGCTTTGAATAGAACTGTTTACTGATGCAGTTTGAGATTCTGTCCTGCTATGGATGCTGTAACTATCGCTTGAGGGCAGAGATATGTCCAAGCTACTAGAACTTACTAACGAAGAATATGTGCTCAGTGTGTCTGAAAGGGAGGATATTTGACTGATTAATGAAGTAGAGCTACTTGATTCTGTCGAACTTAAGGTTATGGAACTACTTGAGTCTGACGAAAGAGAGCTGTTTGATTCTGTCAAAGTTGGTGTAGCAGAGCTGCTTGGCACGCTCGAAACAGGTGGAACCCATGAAGAGGTTGAGGTTACTGGACATCCATTTGTATAGATGGTAGATGGCTTTGAGAACACTTCTGAGCTGAAAATCTGTTCATGAAACTGAGGACACGCATCAGGAAATTCTGCGTTAAGATTTTTATCGTCTGCCGCAAAATCATCATTTAAGTCATAAAAAAAATAATCTTCTAAGTTGTAACTACCACCACCATCAATGTTAAAAGTCCAAAGAGCTGAAAGTGAGTCACCACCTAAATAAGAATAAGATACCACCGGATAATATTGATCCTTGGATACTAAAACAGAACCAGCCTCAGGAAGAGGTGGTATACAATATGTAAGACACTCATAATCGGTGACTATCCCTGTATATTTTACGCCACTTGAATTATAAGAACAAATAAAACCATCTGCTGTTTGGTTTAAGGAGACTGAATTTTTTATGATCCAGTAGCCACGGTTGAATTGAGATTTAAAATTTCCATACTCATCAAATATGGAGTCCATGCCTACAGAAACACTGAAAACACCGTCATCTGGTGCTTTTAAATAACCCCTCATTTCCAGTATCACATTCCTTTGATCTCTAAACAAGCCAAACATATCATTTTGGTAACAGCGTACCCATTGACCTTCAAATGATGTAATAACATTTTGACTGATCAATTGTCCATCAGTTAAAAATTCTCTATTTTTTAGATAGTCTGGTCTACTATCAAAGTCTTCAGGACTTGTTAATGAAGTCGTATATAATCTAGCAGCAAATCCTGGATGTAAATCTAACTGCCCCAAATTTTCGGTCTGAACTAAAGCAGAAGAGACCAATGTATAGGACACTAATATCAAAAATGTATGAACAACTAATGATCGGGTCATTGAGATTATAATAAATTGCCTATTTTGTTTAAAACCATCAATATTTAGAATTTCTTTAATGGATAAGAAGAGAATCTTTGAGATTTATTCCATATTTGGAACGTCCAGCATGTGCACTATATATAATTTTTATTTGATAATTCCAAGACCATAAAAACATAATACATCTGAAGAATGTTTCTCGGTTGTTAGTATTTACCATTTTTGTAATGTTCGTATAAAGTCCTGTTTGGTAAACAATGGCGATGAGTAAGGATTAGCACCTTTCCTGTATTTTTAAAGTCTATTTCCATTAGTTATCTGTAGCCTTCGATAGAGCAGTTTGCTATCTGTTATACCGTTCCGTTTTTATAGTTCCACATCCTTTAGATGACACCGTAAGTCATCTGTAGTTCTTGATTACGTTTCTTTCGGAAATAGTTCTGCGCACTATCTTTAGTAGAGAACTAAAGGTTCTCTATTCTCGATGATTCTCTTAAAAACCTTATTTTGTTCCGAAAACGATTTTCCAGATAATCAATCACACCGAGATATTACTCGACAACCGCAGAACGCGCACACATTTTTCAGATGGATAAAAGAAAAGTAAATCTCATATACTACAGGAGGGCTGAGAAAGCCGTTGACAGAATCTGGATATTGCAAGAGCTTGTATCGGTGTTTCATTCCTAACAATCTTAAAAAGGTCAGAAGTAGCAAAATGAAGATAACTTGAAATGGTACGTGATAAACAAACACATTGTCACAAATGTTGAAATGAGTTAAGGCCAGACCCTACGAAATTCAGGAATAATAGAACCATAGCACTAATTTTCAAAGACAATAGTTTTATAGGTTTTCTTGTAAATCGAAGAAGAGAAACTACCGGAATTAACGGTTGTAATATAAATCATCCATATTCGAATATATACAAGTTGGATTAAAATCTTCTTTTTATTATTAACTTGGCTCAATCGCACAAAATAAAAACGTAATGAATAAAAAAGAAGAGATCTTTCCTGAAATAAAGGCTCATCATGTAATGGATTTTTGAAGATTTTGTGCTGTGAAATCTAACGACCAGATAATGGAGCTCAATTAAGTTTTGCTTTTGTTCATTTAACTTCTACCTGAATAACTGTGTACGGTCATCAAGCTCTCATCTACTGCGTAATTAATTACTCGGGAGAGTTTGGTCCTCCTACGCTTTCTGGCCAAAATAAACAACTTAAACGCGATAAACGTTTGTGCGTATATGCTGTTCTGGGCATCCCCTGAGTGGATTGACAGTCACCCGTCAAGAAAAACCGCCCGCCTGCGAGTCCCATTGACAAAATTGTTGAATGATTGTCATGGAATGTGGACTCACAAAACACCCAGAAGGCCCGCCAGCTATATCTGCTAGATTTATACTAGAGAATGCGGGACTAGTCGTGTCGTCTGGAAAACCTTATTTTCTGTTAGCAATAAAATTTCTCGAGACAATCGAAACTAAACAGCGCTAATGAATTAAATAAAAGTGGAGACATGGTTGTGAATGATACAACGGAAACCTGGTATTTTCTATATTTCCGCTATTCACTTATTATCTAGAAATTAATATTCTTTGCGTTACGGCGAGAGATAACATTGAGCTTCTTGATTGAAAGCCTAAACGGTCGATGATCAACTAAAGAATATGAGACGCTTGTCTTTCCATATATTATTTAACATGGGAGCATTCATAAGAAGAACCCAACCGCTCAAGTTAATTATATAGGACACTCCAGCACTCATCAATATAATAGATATGTAAAACACGCCTATATACAAATGCGTACTGAAAATCACAAATAATGTCGAACTATGCCAAGAACAACGGTAACACTTAAGGTCATGAGGCTTAGTCCGGTGGAAGGTCTTCAGCTGTGGTATGATTATTATACACCACTTGCACATCAGATGCCAATGCACTCTCTTTAGCTGTCATTGTGTCTGCACTGAACCTTTGAGCAGCACTATCAAGAATTTCTCTGTTTGGCTTGCTGGTTTCTCCGGAAACTGTAAAATCATTTTCTTGTGAGGCAGTACAGCTGGCACATTCAGTATATGTAATTATGGACCCATCTCTTTCTGTGGTGGTTTTAGTTACTTCATTGGTAACAGATTTCTGTGATACAAAAGTGACGGGAATTATGTTATGTGCTTGTATCTCAAATGTTTAATACCGTTTCAAAAGATTAAGTGAGTAATTAGTAAATCAGTCATTGCTAGATGAGTCATTACTAGATGAGTCATTACTAGATGAAAAGGCATTAGGTAATAAAAAGGATATTAGTATCATATATAAATACGAGAAATCAGGACTTACTTTCAAGATTAAGAGTGGTTCAAATTTAACACACTTATATATTATTCTATACACTAAAGAAAACAAGTAACAATTTTACTACAAGACGATTAATGGGTTTTGCACCAAATATAGCAATCATTGAAAAGAATGATATAATTTGTAGTTAAGTTGAGACACAGTCTATCCTTGAATGTTCGCTTCTGCTCAAAAAGCGGTCTTTTCATAACTATTGGACGAAGAATTGATTTTATCTGTATTTGATGGTATCTCGGTCTCCGGGCATGTAGTTGTTGCCTGTTGGAACATATATTCACCCGATATTGACGGAGATGAGATATAAGATAAAACTAGCGTAAGCTGAGAGGGCACGACATGATATGAGGCAAACAGTACAATTGCTATTAGAACATAGTTGAGAGACTACCATAATATCGTAGGATTATGATAGTTACATATTAGTTCCGATGATCCAGCTAGCTACTGGGGAGATGGACTGATATTATATTATAGCTTACAGCTCATGGCCTTCGAATTCGTGATAGAGACAGAGAGAGAGAACAAAGAGTGCGAGGATATAATGATTATCATTATACGAGGCAAGCCTCCCGGCTTTATAACATACATCCTGCATATGGATATATAAAAGTGAGAATAACATTATGAATAACAGCAAGATAATATATCTTACTATTATGGAAGAAGAATAGATCAACATATACTAAATATTCTACATAAAAACAATCAATACTGAAAACTACCAAAACATGTCTAACTCCAATAACAACAATTCCGCTAATAATCAGATCACCCAAGGTTTAGATATTGAGTCCGAAGCCGATGTTTCAATGAATATCCCAACTCAACATGGTAACGCAGAGAGAGATAAATGATAGAATGCTGTCGAGCGTCAGCAACAGCATATTTCTTCCATTGAACGCCGTCACACTCAGTCGCTTAACATAGGCCTGTCACACAGAGAGCCAGCTCGTAGTCATAAAAATCCTACCTGAGACACGCCTGCACGTTAGATGTATCCAAGATGCATTTATACATCTATACACCCATTCAACGGTAGCAACCACTTCACAAATATGTTCATATTCGTTAGTGACCAAGAAAAATTTCAGAAGTAAAAGAGCCTAAACGTAATCTTTCAACCACTTACATTTACCAGCAACAGTCTGATAACAGATAAAAATTTGCAGGAGGCTCCATTAAACACTTCTTGCTGTTGAAGTTACTAGGATACCAAACATTAGCAATGGCAGACTCATTCATACCATCAAAGTACAACCACTTTAACTGATATCCGCACTATGTTTCAACAATTGAAACATAGTGCGGATATCAGTTATTTTAGATTGCAACTCCTCTTTGATAGCATTAACAGGTGTGCTGGAAGAACTCATGGAATTAAAAGATCTTCTTACTGGTAGCAGTGGAAATCTAGGACAAAGAGCTAGAGGGTGATTAGTTGAAAAAATGTCCAGACAGGTAATAGCGGAATAGCTGGAGAGTCTGGTCAGACATAAGACTTTGGAACCTTGACATCATTGATAGGCTCACCAACAATAGATAGTTCTGTTGTCGGTTCTGAATCGTCTAATGGAATACCTGTACTAGAAGCAGCCCTTGAAATGTCCTGTGTTGAAGTGGCATCAGTGCTTGCTGGAGTATGCAGGATAGTGGCACCAGATGCTAATCTTGGTCTTTTCAATTTTGGTTCCGATGGAGGAGACGATGTAGTGCCACACATAGTAGAAGATTTATCATTGAGAGTCAAACGAGAAGGAACAGGTAAACCAAAAAATTCGGCTATTTGTTTGTTGATATCCTTTTCAGGATCTACTATCGCCATGTTCGAATCAAATATTGGAATGTATAACCAGAAACATTTCAAGCTGCCACCATTTCTTAGTCTACGACATATTTGGACAAATTCAGCGATATCTGGAATATAGTTATAGAGGACAACCATTCCCAGTGAAGAAACATTTATACCTTCTGACACCAAACATGTACCAGCCATAATACGGCTAGAATGATCTGAAATAAATTTGTTGATGGTGTCAATTTTGTATTGCCTGTCATCGTCACCAGTAACATGTAAAGGAACAACAGTTTCAAATCTCAAAATCGATAGCTTCCAACATCTGCTTTAGTGCGACAGATAATTAAGACCTTGGAAGAGCCGTCACCACGATCGAAGGAAGAAACATTTGAAACACACAAAGAAACAATAAACACTTTATCAACCTTCGAGAACTGCTTCGAAACATTTTAAAGAGGAACAGTATGGACCAGATCGTGGACGTAAATTTCAGATGAATCAAAAGAAGCATCATAGAAAACAGGTGCGTCAATATTCAATGCTAACAAGTGCTTGGCATAGCTCCTGTAACCAACAGTAGCCGACAATAAAATCAACTTGGCAAATTTTCTGTAATCAATGGACATAAAATTGTGACTGACTTTATGTCTGTAAACTTGGCGACCCAAATGGTGGGCCTCGGCAATGACCAAGAACCCTAGACGAATATTTGGAATGATGACCCCAGTTAGAGAACATAGATAGCAATATTTTGGAGTTGATATCTTCATACGAGCAGATGTGACCATCAAACAGGAATAATATTTACTACATAATAATGACAAAAGTACTATATAACTATAACTTCAAATTTCATTTTTATAAGTTATTACATGTTAGAAATAATATTGTTCAAATACATACAAGCCATCTATTTGACAATGACTTTTCAAACTCTCACGGTGATCTATAAATAACAACTATATAATATGCTAAACAGTTAGTATTACCTTACCTGGCGACTTCGTACACTGGAAATTGTTGTCAGAATATACGGTACTACCTCTCAAAATTGTCATTTCTACCTTACCAGATAATTCCATCCCATGGTACGGAGTAAGCTTGTTTTTGAAATGTGTAGTACTATCATTAAATACATAAGTCTGATGTGGATCAAAAACAACCAAGTCAGCATCATATCCAATATTTATATAGCCCTTAATGTGATCTATGCCTGCCTGTTTTGCGGTATTCTCACAACACCATTTGACCACCTCTACTAATGTAATTGGTTTATTGATACGCAATCCACTTGTCCATAACAACGGTAAATTTAATCCGAGCGATGATATCCCACCCCAAGCATTCATAAAATCCCCCGAGTCGAGGTTCTTCAGCTCTGGTATACATGGTGAGTGGTCGCTGACAATCGACGTAATGAGACCATCTCTTAAGGCTTGCCATAATGATAATCTTGTTTTGTTCGATCTAATAGGCGGACAGCATTTATATTGTGTACACGAATCTGCTATATCTTCTGAAGACAGAGTGAGATAATGAAAACATGTTTCAACAGTCAATGGCAGCTTATTTTGCTTCGCAGTATTAATTAAATGCAATGGATCACTGGAGGCTAAGTGGACAATATGGGCACCAAATTTGGGATGTATATTATTTATTTCGTTGAGACAATCTATTACCAATTCAATCCCATCTGTTTCAAAATGATCTGGTCTTGAATTTAAAAATTTAGTATATTTTGAATTGCTATGTCCTGGGGTATCCGTGATCTGATGGTTATTATTAATCAGTTCTGCGTGAAACAGCAATTTTGTATTATACAATTTCAATGTTTCCATTGCTATTTGGATATGTTCTTTATTGATACTTTTATATTCATCTATACCAGAATGACAAAGAAATCCTTTGAAACCACGGACACCTGCCTTTACCATTGGGATTAGATCGTCAATGTTCTCTGGGATCAATGCTCCCCAGAATGCTACATCGCACCATATTTTATCCTTGGTTGCAGCAATCTTTATATTCAGATTTTGGATATTGCTTGTTGGTGGTGTTGCATTAAGAGGCATATCGACAACGGTTGTGACACCACCACTAAGGGCAGATTTTGTACCTGTTTCAAAACCTTCCCATTCACTTCTGCCTGGATCGTTCAAGTGAACATGTGAATCTACTAAACCAGGTAAGATAACTTTTGGTGAGACATCTAAACATTCTGAAAGATCGTATTGTACTAAAGGGATGCTTGTCAAATCTGTTAATATTCTGTTCTCAAAAATCTCAATTATTTTACCACTCTCACTAGAATATATGATTGTGGCAGGAATCGTTTTCTGGTTGATGACCACTTTATCGGAAGCAATAGCTTTTAGTGACATTCTTTTTCAGTTAAGTGAAATTGATTGATGTTACATCTATCAACGACGATAATGAAATGTTGTCGCAAAATTGCGTTTTTGATGTACCATTACGTTTCTCCCCATATATATATAAGATCTTTTGCACTTGGGATATTAGTTCTGAAATAATGTTATCTATACAGATCGAGTGACAGTATTTGTCATATGACATTTTAATCAATCATCTGGTATAAGGAATGATAACTCGTTATCAATAGATAGATAGTGAACTCCAGAACAACTAATTTCTAATTTTTTTCGCGATAAGCGTTGTAGCCGTTTCTTTAGGCCAAGAAAAGAAGAAAATCGAAGATAGTATCAAATAGGAAAGCTAGGTTGTACGCAACCATCTGTGGAATATTTGACAGACCCAACATTATAAGGAATCGATTTTTATTCTGAGACCATTCTCTATGACCTTACAATGTGTTGTTGTGATAGTAACTGATCATATAGCTTACTTCCTATACCACTAATCCTATTATCTTATCACTATCTTATTTCATTAGGCAGAATCGTTAATTGGGTTAGATTGTTAATTAATAGACGCAAAATTGACAAACGCAAATTTATATGAAAATCGTTTACTAATCAATGACTTATATCTACAGATAATGAAGATAACATTAAACTTGAACCGATACTAAGTGTATTAGCATTTTTATTCTTTTGGCAATGTTATTTTATATTTAACCTTTTTCTGATGAATACAAGTCGATTCAGTGTATAAATACGACGATACATTTCCGAGATAACTCTAGCTTGCAAATATGTGCTTCTAAGTATTGGAAAATCTTTATTTAATCTTTCTGACTCACCCGCAAATTAGCTACATTTTACAATGACTACAGTAACAGACGGTTTTTCAGCTGCATTCAGCAACAAATCTAGAGGGAATATTCAGCCTGTAACATCAATAGTGTCAGCAAGGGATAACATTATTATAGATGATAAACTCGATCCTTATAAAGGTGAAAAAATTCAGTCCGTAACCGAACTCGACGAACTAAGTTCTTCGATTCAGTCGGAAGCTATTAACCCTTTACCAGAGTACAAAAATATATGGCAAAAAATATATTATGAATATATTGTTCTTGATAAAACAAGCTTAGATGTTTCTCTGAAAGAATCCTTTCTCTACAATCGTGATTTAAAGCCTGTAGAAGAAGAACGGAGAGTATGGTCGTGGTATAATTATTTATATTTCTGGTTAGCAGATTGTTTCAATATTAATACATGGCAAGTGGCTGCTACAGGTATGCAACTTGGTTTAAACTGGTGGCAATGTTGGTTAACTGTTTGGATCGGTTACACATGGGCAGCAGTTTATGTTGTTCTAAATTCTAGGTTCGGTACTGCTTATCATTTGTCATTCCCTATTACGGTGAGGGCATCATTTGGAATATTCTTCTCGCTATGGCCGGTCATTAACAGAATTGTTCTTGCTATTGTTTGGTACTCTGTTCAAGCATGGCTAGGTGCCCAACCTGTTTCACTAATGTTACAATCGATTTTCGGTAAGGACTTACCTACCCGTATTCCAAATCATTTTAGTTCTCCAAATTCAACGACTTATCAATTCATGTGTTTCTTTATCTTTTGGGCAGTAAGTGTCCCTTTTGTATTAATTGCTCCACATAACATTAGACATTTGTTCACTGTGAAAGCAGTTTTAATCCCATTTGCTGCATTTGGTTTCTTGATATGGACTTTGAAGAGATCTCATGGTGTCATCGCATTAGGTACATTAAATGATTCTGCTCCTCATGGATCTGAGTTTTCATGGATATTCGTTAAGGCTCTAATGGCTTGTATATCTAATTTTGCTGCATTGATTATTAATGCGCCTGATTTTGGTAGGTTTGCTACAACACCAAATGCCTCTTTATTTCCACAATTAATAGCTATCCCATTGTTTTTTGCAATCACATGTCTTATTGGGATATTGGTCACAGCTGCCGGATATCACTTATACGGAATTAATTATTGGTCACCATTAGACGTCTTGCAACAATTTTTAGAGACAACTTTCACTAGAGGTACAAGAGCTGGTGTTTTCTTAATCTCTTTTGTCTTTGCGTTGGCACAGTTAGGTACAAATATATCTGCCAATTCTCTTTCGTGTGGTACAGATATGACTTCTTTATTCCCAAGATACATTAACATTAGAAGAGGTGCATTGTTCTGTGCTGCAATGGCACTTTGTATTTGTCCTTGGAACCTTATGGCCTCGTCAAACAAATTCACTAGTGCTTTAGGTGCATATGCTATATTCCTATCCAGTATTGCTGGTGTGATATGTGCAGATTATTTTCTGATTAGAAGAGGTTATGTTAAATTAATGCACCTTTTTCTAGCTCAAAAGGGCTCGTATTACATGTACAACAATCGTTATGGTATAAATTGGAGGGCTTTAGTCGCCTACTTGTGTGGTATTGCTCCAAATTTACCAGGCTTTATTAACGATGTATCTCCTGAAAACAAAGTATCTTTAGGAGCTGTTCATTTATATTATTTAGGTTACCCAGTAGGTTTTGCTATTAGTTTTACCATATACTCGATATTGTGTTATTTCTTCCCTATTGCAGGTGTTCCTGTGAAGAACTTCTTAAAGGATAAAGGTTGGTTTCAGACATGGGCTTACGTTGAAGATTTTGAAGATGAGTGGAAGAATGAGATTCGTAAGCCAATTCTAGACAATGACATTGATCCTCTATATGAAGTTGAAGGATTAAAAAAGATCTATTGAAAAGTTTGAATCAAGTTTCGGTATTAGTAAGTTCGTTCTTTTTTTTTTTTTTCTGAGAGTGTGTTGTGCGAGTGTATGTATGGAAACAATATCCTCGACAACATCTTATCAATTTTAATTATATACATATTTACATACATTATTTAAGTGAAAAATAACATTCCTATATTACCATCTGTGTGCCAGTATTTGCATCCTTATATGTTACTGCTTTCAAAGATAATATCAATTCAAATCTGAGCTGTTAAACTGCTAATTCGATTGGGCTGTGAGTCTCCTCATAGTGGCTACTATCCTATTTGTAAGTAGAATCAGCCTACATCTGTATGTCTTTAATATATTTGAATTCAAATTTGCAGAGCCGCAAATGATCGGAAGTTGATCCTACCCATACCTTTACAAATGTTCCTAGAATTATGTTCAAAACTATTATTATTAATGATATAAAATATACATTTCAATTATTTAGCGCTGTTCCATTGTATCATAAAGAGCAGTGTTTCGATACCCATAGTCACTGGCTCTATGAATTTCACATTATACTGGCCATCAGAAAATGTACTGATTAATTTCTCGTAAATCGCTGAAAAACCAGCACAGCCTAAAATAATCAGGTCAGAATGTAACTTTCGGATATTTTCCTTTTCGATAATTTGTACAATTGCAGAATAATTTTGAACATCATGTAAATTAAGCACCTCTAAGTTAGTTGCAACAGTTCCTTTCCAATATTTTTCAGATGACTTGTTCAAATATTTTTGTTCAACAGCATTATCTAAAATAGTAACCCATTCGTTATTTGATGTTAAGATCGAAAATTGTCTATCACCGAACAATGAACAGAAATTTATTGTTGTATTTAACAGACCTGTAATGATTGTTTTCGACTTATTTGCTCTAGCAACATCACTCAAGCTTTGAACTAGTGGATGGTCAGAAAAACATGCGATTAAGATACCGTCATATTTATCATAATAATTCACATTATTGGAATCAGTTAATTCTGGCAAGCATGCATCTCTACTTTCAAAACTAGTTTTGATATCGGATATTTGAGTCGGAGAAGTTGAAGGACCAGTATAATAAAAAATGTTATCTAGGTTAGTTTTAACATTTTTTTTAATAAAGTATGAAACGACATTTTCTTGAATTTCTTGTGTCATAGACGTACTACTATTTGGGTTAACCACCAATATCATTGGGGTGTATCTCATCCTGAGTCTATTATCGCTTTGCCGAATTGTAACTGAAATGTTTCAAATAATTATCGCTGTTCTCAGTTTTTGAATAGCATATTTTTATATAATTTTCTGTTCTTTGTTTGGTTTTGGTTTTCTTGAAATGCCTCAGCAATTGTGAAAATCCTTCTTCAGTGAATATTTTGCTTATCGCAGAGAAGATAACAAACAATCCAATGATATTCATTCACATATATAGTTTATTTATACAATTATTTTTTCAAAGTAGATAAATCTAAAGGAGTTGAACTTTTTGTGCAAACTTCGTCATACAACAAAGTTGTTAAAAAGTCACTGAATTTTTCAGCTCTAATTTCTGGTAAAAAGTACTGTCCAGCAAGTGCAAATTTATTATCACTTCCTAACGGACTGGCAGATGACAATTTCTCTACTTGCTCATGTAGAAATTGAGTTATTAAATCTGGTGAAATTTTTTCCTTAGTATCGTCAAGTAATATTTCATGATGAACCCATTGGTATAATTGGCAACGAGAAACCTCAGCAGTAGCAGCATCTTCCATTAGATGGTTAATTGGAACACATCCTGAGCCTCTTAGCCATGCTTCCATATATTGCAAACCGATATCTAGGTTTGCTCTGATACCCTCGGTAGTAATTTTAAATTCTTCAATTTTTGTATTCAGTAAATCATTAACAGTTACAGATAGATCTGGAACATTATATATCTGATTTGGTGTACCCATATTGCTAAAAACCTCATTGCAAATTGGTGCCAACGCAGGGTGAGCAACCCATGAACCGTCATGACCGTTTGTTAATTCTCTAACCTTATCCTTACGGACTTTATCCATAGCAATAGCATTGGCAGTTTCATCATTCTTAATTGGAATCTGTGCAGCCATACCACCCATAGCATGAACACCTCTACGATGGCATGTATTGATCAATCTTTTCACATATGCATCCATGAATGGAGAGGTCATTGTAACCAAGTCCCTATTTGGTAAGATATGTGTAGGGTCATTTCTTAGTTTCTTGATGGTGGAAAAAATGTAATCCCAACGACCACAGTTCAAACCAGAAGAATGCTGTCTTAACTGATAAATGATTTCTTCCATTTGGAAAGCGGCAGGTAAAGTTTCGATCAAGACAGTAGCTCTGATGGTACCTCTTGGGATAGCTAAATAATCCTGAGCGACATTAAAGATGTTATTCCAAAGTTTTGCTTCTAAATGATGTTCCATTTTCGGTAAATAGAAATATGGACCTTTACCTAAAGAAATTAATTGGTGAGCATTGTGATAAAAATATAGTCCAAAATCAAACACAGAGGCGCTAATTGGTTCACCATCAACTACCACATGATTTTCAACCATATGCCACCCTCTGGGTCTAACAATTACCGTTGGTGATTTAGCAAACGAATTGTTAAGTTTGTAATTCTTTTTTGAAGTACTGAAATTAATCTGATCCCTAATAGCATCATATAGGTTTACTTGTCCATAAACAATGTTTTCCCACGTTGGAGATAAAGAATCTTCAAAGTCAACCATGTAGGTTGTAACGTCTGCATTTAAAGCGTTTACCAGCATGCTACGTAGGGGTGGCCCTGTAATCTCAGTGGATCTGTTAATTAATCCTGGACCTAGAGTAGGACCTTGCCAAGTTGGATCATTCCTAATAGTTTCGGTCTCTGGTAATAAATGAAATTGATACGTGCCATTATCCAACTCTTCTTGTTGCTGTTGTCTATTCAGTAACAATTGTTTGCGTTGCTCATTGAATGTTCTGTGTAGAAGAATAACAAACTCCAAAGCAGATTTAGTCAAAATATCTGATTCTGTCGTTTCGGATGGTGCAAATAAAGGATTGTTGTCGATTTTACCATAAATCTTAACATTATCTAGAGAAATCTTGACCATGATTGCATAAGATTAATAGTGTAAGGAGGTCATATGATGAGCTTCCTCCAAAATAATAAAAAACTCTCTTGACCAAACATTTTTGGGATAGTAATTATATTGCCTTTATATAGGTGAAAATTTAGGCCATATTGCTCAACTGTTCCTGTTAATTGTTTCCGTGTACACATGTAATGTCGATGTCGAACTGTTTAGTTATTCATGACCAGCTATAGTCAATCATTGATATGTTTTTTGTTTCGAAAAAATGAGATAAGGATACATTAGATATATGTCGTTAGAGGAAGTGTATTCAATTACACAAAATAGTTACTTCAATTAATGATAAAATTTACTAGCAGGCATTGCAGAAAGAAAAAAGCAATGAATTATTTAGAATAATGACCATATTCTGAAGATTGCAAAAAAACAGATTGCTGATATGATTATTCAGTACGTACAGATATATAGATATCAAAATTATTTCTCTATGAAGTATTTATCAGTAAGATAACGTATTTATCTAATGCTTATCTTATTGGCATTGCGCAAAAATACGAATCGCAGAGGGTTGATTGTAATTTTGCGCGTAAATTTGCGTTTTACAATTTTGCAATTCCCTGTGACAATTGTCAGACATTTGGTGAATACATCATTTGGTGCGAAATGTCAGACACTGAGCGTCTATGAAATGAGTACCTTTGTGGAACATAATATTTTCATGACTTCAACTAAAGACCACCATTTTTTGAAACTAATATTTTATGTGGATCCTTATAATATTGCTCCACACAATTCAACTCAGGATGTTCACTATCGTTGACCTCATAAATTAACACTGTAAAATCAACATATGATCTATTTTTGTCCATTGCAACAGCTATCATTGGCGCATGCCAGATACCTTTACCATAAGTTACACTTTGATTTCCACGACATATAAATGCCTTCAGTGTGTTTAAATCTGGCTCATTAGACTTCAATTGATGTGGTAGTGCTGTAACAACGATATGAGAAATGTCAATACTTTTTACACCGACAGGAATGAATGTTTGCGAACTATTCGGATGTTTTTCAAGTGCAGGTACATCAATAACTAATTCACTATTCGAAGTTATTATTCCTTTGGTAAAACAACGGAAAATGTTAAGGTTTGGAACTAACTCAGTGGATGTGTTTTGGACATCTGAGACTGCCGATATTTTGATAGCGGATCCTTGATTAGCATTTCGAAAAAAGGGTTTGTTTTCTTTAGACAATTGTCCAATTTCATCATCGGGAGAAATTACCCATCCGTATGGAAGGAAAGACTCTTTTGAAATATATTCTGCAACTAATTGCATTCCAAGGTATACCTAAGTGAATTATTATAATTACAGAATGTTGTAATGGACATATATTTTTAAGTTAACAATAGATTTATCATTTTTTTCAACGGTACTCGAATGTATGTAGATAGATAGATATATATATATGTGTGTGTGTGTGTGTTTGAGAATAGAGACATCCCATTATTTATGACATCATCATAAACCTTTGAATGGGTTATTACAAGGAACAGACATCGATATATTTTGAAATGGCCTACATTAT
>PPOO01000797.1:0-33067 GCA_003708545.1 Maudiozyma turicensis
CATAAAAGGTTCTATTATAACTATCACATGATGATGTGGGCTAAATGGCTATCTGTGATCATCCGTACCACTCCGAAATAGGAAAAGAAAAAAAACCTTATTTTTATTCACTTATGAATGTTCCTGCTGTTTACACACATGCAGATGATAGGATCGCTCACTCTGAGGATTTTCCTGTTCTTATTGGTAGTTTTTCCCATCAATTAATCTATCAAGATCATTCATTATCTATCTGATGTAACTGTGTCCTGCGGGTTCTTGGATGCTGGGCCGGGTTTCTTGTTGAGATCACAGAGGATCTGCAATTGGATGTACGTTATTATCTGTGTCTCGATAGAAAACATTCGCGGAACAATCTATATGCGTGCGGTATTATAGTGGGAGAATTGAGGTGAATGATTTTCACTCCTTGTCAAAGTGACTATCCCCCTCCCATGCTAGTTATATACGTGGGAATCTGTTGAGTTGGGATATTCATCGAAGCGTCGGCTTCGGACTCAATATCTAAACCTTGAGTGATTTGATTGTTAGCGGAATTGTTGTTATTGGAGCTAGACATGTTTTGGTAGTTTTCAGTATTAATTGTGTTTATGTAGAAAATTTAGTATATATCGATATATCTATCTAATAGTCGAAGGCCATGAGCTGTAAGGTCTAATATAATATCAGTCCATCTCCCCAGTAGCTAGCTGGATCGGCGGAACTAATATGTAACTATCATAATCCTACGATATTATGGTAGTTTCTCAACTATGTTCTAATAGCAACTGTATTTTTTGCCTTATATCATGTCCTGCTCTCTCAGCTTACGCTGGTTTTATCTTATGTCTCATCTCCGTCAATGTCGAGTGAATATATGTTCCAACATAATCTGCGTCGTTAACTATGATACATCTTAATAAATGTCGTTGGGAAATGTTTTATTTATCAATTTAGAGCAGATACTACATATCATGTTAACATAATTACACATCTTATTGTAAACGAAAGGGTTACAATTTGTTCACTTTTAATACAGTTTACGTCAACTTCCAAAAGAATGTTCTCAAGTGCACAAACTGACATATTATCATGCTCAAATAGATATTCAAACATACCTTATTATGCATTATTTGCTCCTTTCACTTTTTTCATAGATAAGACATTATAATTATTCCACCATTTAACTATCGAACTGCAACTGTTCAGCTTAGCAAAGTGATAATTATTTACCAAAGTGCTAATCTAACTATATATTATAAGCCAATCCTTAATCAACTACCATTATGATATTTGACGGCTGAACAAATGAGAATATATAATCGTGATTACTGGTTTTCTAATACTAGGTAGGCAATTTAGATGACCTATTAGATCTGAAATACATTCAAATACTTAACAAATTAACGATAGTAGCATGCAATAATACACATATCAAACATCTTAAGAATCCATAGTATATTATAACTGGTGTTCTGTCTAGTTAATTTTACATACAGAGAAGAAATAAGAATAACGAATGAATTACCAATTTCATTCTACGCTGACTATTGAGCCTTAACCTAGTTTTGCTCTTGTCTTATTATATTACCATAGATATCTGCAAATTTTTATCTAAGAGCTTTGTCTTTTTTGAAATTTGTTTATTCAATTTTGAGAAGATGGGCAAATTGTGTTTCTGTCTAAGTAATGACAATATAATCACAAGCATATCCAGTGAATATTGATATTGTCTCATTTTGACTGTCATATACATAAATATTACATGAGGTATTGGAATATATATTCACTGGATATTGACCCAGAACAGAAAGTAAGATAAAGACATGGTATGAGGATAATGAATAGCTGCTTTTAGAATGTAAATGAGAGACTGATATAATATTGTGGGATTATATTACTTATATATTAGTGCCAATAAGTCAAGTCGCTATTGCGGAGATATATAAATATTAATGAGCTACAAGCTCAACCGATCGGCAATGTAGGAGAGAACAAGGGTTGCAACTTTATATTAGAAAGATAAGATGAGGTAAACCTCCCAACTAATACATGCATGTTACATATGAATATAAACGGGAAAATAACATTATGGATACAACTACGATCGTAAATGTTATTAGCAATGAATATTATAGTAGTATATACTACATAGCGACAAGTCCATTAATTAATTATATATCGACGGATCCATTACTAAATGCTGTGATAAAACACTGAAACCTATTAATAACACTAATTCTTAATGTTTAAACATGGTGACTGATGATAACGTTTCATTGGGAATCTCAACTCGACAGCAAGTCTCGATGTTCTGAGAAAAGAAATAGCTGTCCGCATGTATGCGTGAACAGAGACTACAAAAGAAGAGGTGCTACCGTAGAAGCAAAAAAAGTTAGAGGTAGTATCAACCCCTGGTCATGAATTGAATTATCTAAAGGATTTTCAAAAAAAAAGATTTACACAAAATGAGATATCATACCTCGATTCCGTCGCAACGTTATCGGCTAATCCTGAATAACTACTGATGCATTACGTACGGATGCTCTTAAGATGCACCAACAATTAATCGCAGAGAGTTCTTCTTTGTCATTCCAGCGAGAAGATACACATTATAGAGAGATCCACTTGAAGCAGCACACGCTGCTTTGATATTATACTAGGAACGGGTACTTGTCAGCGGGACTCTCCCTTCCTCATACTGTAATATCCTTCATCGGGTGATCTGACGCCAATCCTTTTTGTATAAAATGCGCAGCACACCAGAATAGGCCCAAAAGGGAAAATGAATGTCCGCTTTTGGATTGCCCAGCGGGTAATGGAAAAGCCTTCTGAGGAAAGATTTCACAGATATGGACGTACAAGATTGACTTTTGATGTTTATACGGCTTTTGCTTGGGTGGATTAAAAAGACAGATCAAAGAGTTATTCCCAGACAAATGTTGTAGTCTGAGATTTCGCCGGAAAAGATTGAGATCTCGTGCCTCTACGAAATTTTGTTAGTTCAGCTCAAATTATTAGATCCCAGAAACACCCGTAGGTGTCTGTATCCGGAAGTTATTTCCTATAGAGGAAATGACACAGGAGTCCCCAACCAGCATTGCACTCGAGCCCAGGTGTAACAGAAGTCGCTGTGGATCGAGAAACATCATAAAGGCAAGACTCCTGATTAGGAGATCGTACGTACTGGGGCCGCAGATCTGCCATCAAGAACCACCGTCGCATGATTAACGATTCCTTTCCACATTTATTGCAAGCTCCAGAGATTTTTCAGCATTCAGAACCACACTGCACACAACTATTGTTGCTATCTCTTTGTTTAGGAGATTTACATTTTTTTGAAAAAAATTTAGTATTCTTCCTCAGAAGTCTCCTGAGATGCACAATCTTTGCTATACTAAGTATCAATACCATCTCAAATAGGTGAAACTTATCGGCACCATTTATAGAATCTTTTCTTTTAATTGTTAGTTGCTTCCAAAAATATATATTGCAGTTGTCCGAGTATATAAACTAGCAAGATGTTCTCAAAATAATACCATATTAATAGTTCCGTCATTTTAGCGATTAAACGCTAATAACTTTCGTTAATCTTTTTCAATTTTTTTTTTAATTCAGTATAAACATCTATACTATTAACAACAATGGCACATTTCATATTGTCGCTATATCATATAATATACATTACCCAGTTAATTGTAACACTTGTAAATGGTGAAACTTCTCCTGATGAATGTATAAGTTACGGACCATCTGACTTTGATCCTTTCGGATTCTACGGAAAGTTTTTTCCAATCGAGTTTGGTACAGACCCTGCTACTTTATATTACAGAATGAATTCATTAGAGAATTTGATAACAGAAGACGTCCTGCGTGACACATTTTCAGCCAGTGAAGTTTCGTTTAACGTTCCAGCAACTAATTCCGATACTCCACAAACTGGTTTAATTTGGGGTGAGGAAACAACAACAACAAATTTTACTTTATTGGGTTATAATTTATTCAAACCAAACGTTACAGGCACATACACTTTTTCTGTTGATAAAGTCAATGAAGATGGTGGTGCAGCTCTCTATATTGTAGAATCAGCCCATATGTTATGTTGTGACATTACTTCGATGGGATCCTTAGCTACTGATAAGAGTGCTTACAATATCCCTGCTGATATTTCCCATTCAAATATAAATATTACTTTGGAATTAGATTCAAGTCGTCATTATGTGGTTTTCATAATTTACACAAACACAAAAGGCAGTGCGCAATTCGAGATGTCTGTTACAACTCCAGATGGAACCAAGATTCCAGATGGCACTGGATTCTTTGGTAGACCTTCAAACGCAAAATGTAATGCTATTCGTCCAGTGAAAACAGTAACATCGCTAGGAAACGTTTTTTCACCTACTACATACGCAACTTCTTTTTCCACAACTAAAACAGTAGTCTCTGGTACGACTCTTGATGAATTTGAAACAATATACTACGTCTCCCTACCAACTTCGACAAAAACAACTTCGATAACTTCAACAGAAACTGAGCCAATGCTTCTTCCAACAGATGATCTAGGTTTTCCTATTGTAGATGATGATCTTTACCATGGTGGTACTGGGTTTTTGGCGAGAGTTACGAGACCTGATGATGAGATGTATCCGCACAACCCCCAAATTATAAACCCGGAAAATTTGTTAGATGTTTATTTGGGTTTATGTGGGGATTATCCGCTCAAGACAACGACACCCGCTTTTGATATTCCATTACAAGGTACATTAGCCCCTCAAAATACCACATTATATGGCACAACTATTGATATATCAAATACTATTATACTTTATAAAGGTATTTTTAAAGCCCCTACTAGTGGAAATTATAAACTGTCGATAGATTACAACGGTGTTGGGGCAACGGCTGCCCTCTTTCCTGTAAGTTTGCTGTGTGGGTACGAGTTCGATGAGGCTTCAGCTGGCTACCCATATATTTTAAATGTTGCAAGTATGGCTTCGGGGCCGGATTTCTCAGGTAGTGCTTCTAATGAAACATATCTCACAGCTGGACAGTCCTATGTGTTTACAATGGCTTACGAAAACATATCTCTTTTTCCTGGATATAATCGTACCACTACTGCGTCTTTCCATCCTTCTTTGACTTTCCCTAACGGTGGTGTGGTCACAGATTTTTCTAATCTAGTTCACAAATACTCGTACATGGATACTTCATTTTGTTTTCTTCACAAAACTAAAACAGTGGAATATCCATGGACTGGTACTTATTCTACAGCTTTTACAACATATACACGTAGTACACCAACGGTCATCGTAACTAATTCAGAAACACAAACCATGTACAGGTATGATATAAATGTGTATGCCTTATCACCAACTTCGAGTTCAATTGATTCATCTATGCTAATTTCAAGCAGTTCTTCGTTATCAGTAAAAGATTCATCATCCAAAGTTACAATTCCTTCTTCAACTTCTTCATTTCCATCTTCGATAGCTTCATCATTAAAAAGTATAAACTCCTCCATCTCTATTTCGTCTTATCGTACAAATTCCTCTCAACTACAAGCTTCTTCAAGTACTCCACTTAATCCGGTTCATTCTTCTAATATAACACATTCTGTGGATTCCATACCAACTGATAAAAATAGCTCTATATCAGTGTATCAATCATCTGCTACGGTCTCTCAATCTTCTGCTACAGTGTCCAATTCATCTTCCTATGCATCAATTGTTAGCCCAATAAGCAATAGTCAGGTCGTACAGATCTCATCTACACCTAACCGTGAAATTATTTCTTCGAATAGCTCAATCTCAAGCACAAAATTGCATACACTTTCATCAATAGCTTCCACAACAAAAACATCATTATTTGCAAGTACAGCTTTATACTCCGAAAGTGCAAGGTTTGGAAATACCACAAATCGAGAATTATCAACAACATCTATTCATCTTAGTGACACAACAACAATAACTCCTAACCACTCAATGACTCACGACGGTGCAAGCAAAGTATCATCTACTACATATGGTGAAGTAGTGTCGAGACAGTCAGAATTATCCAATGACATGTTCACTACTAGCACATACATAGATTCTCGTGGGTTTACTATAACTACAATTATAAATTGCTCGAATGATATTGATAACAACAATTCATCATTACATTCTGAATCAGTATTTCTAAATACAATGCAAACGATAACAGCGGTAGCAACAGCTTTGCAAGACACAGTTGTAACTGATACTACAGAGCAAAATACTCCTACCACTACCGAAACAAGTTCTGTTTTGCAGTATGGACCTCATTCAAATAGCATTTCAATAGGATCGAGCAGCTCACCAACTGCAGCTCTATTTTCTCCAGAAAATGAAAATAATGCAATCAAATATAGTTCTCAAATGATGATGTTACTATTAGCATTACTGCATGTACTGACTTTTATCTAATTAAATACTATGTATATATAATTTATATTAAGACAGCATAAAAATCTTCTTCACTGTTGGTACTCTTCTAAGAACGTGTTTCATCAAACATCACATAAAGTCACAGATATATAGATATATAGATATACCTCTTACAGATTGATATGATCTGAAGGAATAACTTCAAAAGAGTAATTGAATACGGAAATATCATACCCATTTTTCGTTATGTGCTCAATAATGTCAACTTATTTATCAGAAAAGGCAGATGATTATTATGTAATATTGTGGTCATCTGTTTTAAAGTGATACACATACTTATGATATAATAGAGAATATAAAGATAGTGTGAAGACATCTAAAATACGAAATTAACAAAAAAATTTTGAGAGATGAAAGATTTATAGATCTAAAAAGATTGTAGATGTCAACTAATTAAAGAAATCATGACGTGGACTTGAGGGTTCGTCTGCCCGATGGTGTAAGATATTGCGATACGATGTTGGAATTAAAAAGCTATCAAAAATTCTAGGGTGTATGGAACTGACACTGAGAGGACGATCATAGAGAATGGTGAGCAATGTTCTGGATATGTGTTTGCATGAAGTAGATAATGTTGTACTATATAAAGCATCTTCGAAGGGAAGGTTGCGATCCCTGGATATACCTGCGATATTCACAATGTTGAGTAACATCAGTGAATGTCGGCATTAAAATAGATTATTTGCAGTGACATATTTACCATAAGATGTACAAATCTTTGTTACGGCGCACTCACATCATTTTTATATGCATATTACCGGACTCAATTTATTAGAGGAAGAGCTGTCTTCCAACTTCTTAGTGTCTAGCCCGGTTTTGTTATTTGTAGCACTGCTGAAAGATATCATTCTCATGAGATTTTCATTTATTTCAAGACAATGTGTTCCCTCTCATCTTACGATCCCTATGAACTTCATTAATCCGGCCATCAATAATGTTTAGATACCACATGTATAAGTATAAGGTGTATCAAAACTGTAATCTATTATCTCTACTTTAGCCAAGATCAAATAGCACGATTTAGACTCCCTGAGACAATCCTTCGTCAGAAACATCTGAACAAAGGGCCTTTCTCTAGCTTCATTTCACTTTACTTTAGCCCAGAGTTCTACGAAAGCAGAAAATGGCTGCTTTCATTCAAACCAGTGCCGAACAACGACACCAAAAAGGAAAACAGAGAAATACCAGAGACGGCAAATTTTGTTGGGCCCCCGGGTAGTACGTGAGTGAAAGAGTGTGCATGACTTTAACTCGATGGGATTTATAAACAGCTTTCCGACTAACAACCAACGTAGCTGATATCTAAGACTCGTGGAATGCAAACAAGAATATTTTTAACAAACTTCTCAAAGATATGTGCCTTAAAATAACAAAAGGAGTTATGTGCGTGCGTTCGTACCTCTTTGGTTTACTGAAGGGGATCATTGTGTAGAAGGAACCCGTAACGAATGTCTCTATTGCATTGCAAGAACTGCTGCATCTTTTAATAGGACAGGGTTGACTTCTTAAAAAGAAAGAGTTCTTCTTCGCATCGATATGGGGATTAGATCGCATGCATTCATTCTTCACGGTTCTAAATATTGAACAAGTAAAGAGGCTCGTTTTCATTTTTAGAAATATTTATCAATCACATGAGCATTACAATATCTTTTATAAAAATAAACATGCATTTTCTTTAGCATTTTGATATCTTCTTCTGATGAATTTATTTCCAAATATGGGTACCTATAACAAAATTATCATAATTGTCATACGAGTCAATGAGGAAAAAGAAAGATAATTCGTTAAATAATCACGATTTTTCTAAGACCTCTTCTCAGCAATCTGAAAAATTGTCCTATTCAAATACAATGAAATTTTCAACCGATTGCTATAATAAAAGTGCATCATTTTTAAGTTCAAGAAGACTGCTCAATAAATCAAATCGAAGAGCATCTTTAATCCTATGTTTATCTATATTCTCATTAATTCTAATCATATTCCAATTATCAAACACATATAATTATAATCAAGATGAATTGAAACAATTTATTTATAAAGAAAATAATTCACCGTTTAATTTCAATCATAATAATAATCTAAAAGCTGTAACAAGGAAAAGAGATCTTTTGAAGATTGATATTACTAATTTAATCAATGACAAAGATTTATCAAGGACTCCTATTACTCCTCATCTTTTAAAACAAGAATATATCACTAATACTCTCACTGGTTTCGTCTCAAATTTAGAATTATCCTCTCGTGAAAGACTGGATTCAGCACTCAATCTTAATATACATAACAATGCTACCATTTCTAATAGTAATAAAATATCAAAGAAAATTTCTGAAACTACAGTTAATCTTAAGGAGTTAGAGACAAAGGGTAGAAAAGCATATGATTCATTAGTGACTTGCCAAGATCTATCATACAATGGTACCATTGAACATGCTGTGATCAATCCAATTTTATCTGATGATTTGATGTCAATTAGAAGAGAATTATTAAAATATAAAGGTTGGTTAACTAAAGAAGTTAAAGATGATAAGGATAAAGATAAGACCGAGGAGGAAATTATTCAAAAACAATGGTTTAGATTCGGTGGTTCCTCAGTTTGGTTAGAAAGTGAACAATGTTTCCTAGTATTCACAAGAATTCTTTATTCTAGAATCGCATTAAAGGTTCAGCCACATATTTCATTAATTAGAGCTCAAGCATTTGATAAAGATTGGAATGAAATTATCGGTAAGAAAATCCCATATATTGATATTGATCTACCTGATAACATGGACAGTGAAATTGAAAAATTAGACATTGAATTAAATATTGAAGATTGTTCCAAATATTCTACAAATACCGTTGAGTTCGAAACTTGCAATATTCAACAAGCTAAAACAACTTTAAAAAAGAAAAAAAGAAAAGAACATATTGTTTCAAAATATTACGTTACTTATCCTACAACTTTTGATTTTCACTTCGATGCTCACGGTGACTTAAAAGGGCCAGAAGATCCACATATTATCCTAAGAAAAACAGAAACAACTGAAGAACCAGTAATCATTTTCAATATGCATGACGATATAGATTCAAAGAGAAGAATGTTCAGTTACATGCCACATCGTAAAATAGATCCAATGATGAAACTTAAAATAGAGGGACGTAAAATGAGAGATTCTGAAAAAAATTGGACCCCTTTCTTTCACCCATCTGATCAAGCGCAAAGTGTATTATCTAGAGGCTCCATTTATTTTATTTACTCCTTCAGTCCTTTAGATATTATAAAGTGCTCATTGAATGACGGTTTTTGTGAAGTTGTCTTTGATCAACAGACTTTAGCTATATCTGATTCAAATACTTTTGGTGGTATGAGAGGTGGTACCCAATTTATTCCTTTACCACCACAGATTCCTAATGTTGAAAATAAAAATATTTGGGTTGGGTTTCCTAAATTACATATCGATAAATGTGGCTGTGGAGACAAATTCTACCGACCAATGTTAGATGTCCTTATTGAGTCCAATGGTATATACCATCAAGAATTAATTGTACCTGCTATGGACTTAGATATTGAGGTTCTATCTTGGGATGCCAAAAGTACAGATTGTGAGGGGAAAAATGTATTGAATCCAAATTCTATTACCCATTGGGATATCGCTCATCAGGATCCCATTTCGAACCAATTTGAGGATTACATGACTTTAACACTAAGTGAATCTGATAGTTTTACCAAGATCGTTACTTTGAAAGGTATATTAAATTATGTCCTTGGTATATATCGTGTTAAAAATATGAAGGAAGATTTCTTCCCAAGTGAAGAATCTAATGATATTGTTGGAAAGACGCTTACATGTTTGGTTGATGTTGCTAAGGAGCATTGTTCTATTTATGGTAAAATGCATCAAGCTTTAAATACAAAAGGTGAATAAACTGTAGGTGGTGTTAGATTTCTAACAGGTAAGATTATCAATTAACTTCATTTCACATGATTTATATCCAATTTTAACTCATTGATACTATTTTTTTTTCATTTTATTATAGTATGTTTCAGTAAATTTATTCGAAACGAAAAATTACTTGGAATATGATGAGCCACGATTGAAATTTGAGCTTCGAGTGCAACAACTATTGCAAAAGTGATGAACTTCTTTACTGTTTTACTAGTTCCAGGGTCTGGTATTGTTATATGTGTGCGATAGGTATATGTAGATAAGGGTAGCGCACTATATATAAAAAATTGCATTGATTACCAACATATTGTTAATCATAAGATCTTTAATATAAGACTTGGGTCTTTGTGTCTTCTTCTCGATATATCCTCCATGTTATTATCATACTTTGTCACATAGTGTACGAGCTTCCTGTTTTATCAACTGTTGAAACAATATGCTGGCGTGATGAAGAATGTGAATTAGAAAATAGGTCAGTACAAACTATATAAGTGGAAGTGCGATGGAACAAGTTGAAATATTGAATAAGGAACGTTGCATTAATACGAGAAACATTAAATAAGCATATGAGCAGAATAAGACATACGTCATGTGTAAATATACAAAAGAAAATAATATTATAATTCATACAAAGGTCAAATGTTTTACTCGGGTGAATAGTGTAACATACAACAGAACGAAAGAAGTAAAAGTAAGTATATATATATTCTTATATAGTACATACAATATTAAATATTGGTAGTTACCAGTTATATCCAATCCTTTTTGGCAATCACAATGACTAAATAAAGCATTTCAAGCTGAGACCTTAATTCCGAGGCAAATGCTTCGATGAACTTCTGTCAACTCAACAAATATTTTCGGACCGGTCTGCACGGCTACCGTCTGCATGTATATAAACAAACGTGCATATTAAGAATGTTTGATCAGAGTATCATGAACAATATTACACACACACAGAACTACATCACTTTTTTAAATGTATTCATTAAATGATATTTCAATGACTTCTGTCAAATGTATATTGTTCTTCCTCGCAATATTTGACTTTGTATTATCTGAATCGTACCCTTATCATAATGCCATATTGTTTGTGAATGAGTTTTCAACAAGAGGTGTAGGCAGTGTATATACTGCAATTAGCCCTGGAGGTGTCACAACAAACAGTAGGTACACTGAAGCCATTGAATACTGGAATTCAATTATTGCCAAAAGTACCGTTCCTTCTACTTTGGTCGATGCATGCTACGACAGAGCTTGTCAAAGGGTGACTGTACAAGAGATAGCAGGTCGATTCCTAGATATTGAAGTAACAACAAGGATTTTTCCAGGAAATGTTACCGGCTACACTGTTAGTCAGTTAATGGACCCCAGTATATTACGTTTAAGGTATCAACCGACTACAATAACTGGAAGATTTAAACATGTAATTAAAGGATGGACTTCCAAGGTATTTCAATTGTTTTCTCATTCGGGTAGGGATTCATGGAGAATCGACAACATCCTTCTCGGACAGTATCCAGGATGGACGACATTTGTTACACGGATCAAGCACCATATAAGTTACAGAGATGTTTTAGCAATGGAACATATTTCTTGTATTGTGAGATCAGCAATCGAGTCACCCAAAAACTTTCACAAAACTGGATTTTGTGTTCATGTGGTTGGCACACATGGTTCGAAATTGGACATTCGTCTGTTCAAAGACAGCAGTGCCAATTTTGCTGACCCATGGGGATTACCTTGTTCAGAAGTAGATAATCCTAGCGAGTTTGAATTAGATTGTCTTCATTAAATCGAATGCTCCTTTTATTATATATGTATTTTAGAAATAGAAGTAGCTTTCTCCTCTATATCAAGAAGTTAAGAACATAGGTCATATAGTGCTCTCTGTTGCTATTTATGAAGTCGATTCTTAGGTGTGTCTTGATCTGACTGCGTTTCCGCATGGGATCTAAATTCTGAACTCATATAAAATTCATTTAGGTACTTCAGGGTCATCAAATTTTCTCTAAACTAATAATTCAAACTGATGCCTTATTATTGTGATAACTATTATATAATAAGGTTAAGTTAGAATAGCAATAACGCACCCAGGGGCGTATATTACTGAGCTTAATATTCTAAGGATGTATAGTACAAGACAACCATAAGAGCATAACAAACGTAGAATATACTACGCAATTAAATATAAATGGATAGGCTTGTATGACGATATTCGAATATGTAGTTCATGAATGTGAATAATAAATTATATCTCCCTAAACCTCAAGTATATAAAGACAGAGGTTTGTAATATAAAACTTGTAAATTAAATAATTCCTTCAGAAAGAGAGTACGAAGAAATTACTGTATATTAATTGTATAATAAATTAAGAATAATGAATCAAAATATTACTGAACCAAACGCTCAACCTGTTAGAAACGAGGATTTCTATCATATATACATGTGCCTATGATGATATATCGCTATACTTTCGTGCTTAATATAATCTAACAACTGCGTTCATGATTCTGAAGTACGTAATAGAAATGTATATTTTAATGGATAGAGAAATAGCTTATATATCGCAATAATGTATTTTTGTTGGAAAGTTATGTAGCGGTATTATTTTATTGCTTGAAAATGAACTAACGCGCGCTAATAGTAAACTATTTCTACATAATACCAAAAAATGAATAATAGCATACTCTTCATATAAACGAAATATAAGTTGTGATCTATCTAATTTATATACTAAATTTATTTATATTGTTCCATATATTTCAGATCATTTTACTCTAATTTTTTAAATAAATTCGAATTTAACTAATCATCCCAACTATTTTTCTTTATTCATAACAGAAAATGGGATCCTCTTCTTGGACATGACTATAAAAGAATACTGTAATGATGCAGCTAATAGGGCATTTATAAAGTTGCAGAAGGTTTTAAACATTCACTTCTGAAAATCACGATAAGCTTCTGTAGATAAAAGAACAACTTTATTATTGTCCTTCAAATCTCCATCCATTTTCATTTTGTTAACAAAGTTAGTGAACGCAGCATACGTAACTGCACCACAGGGCCCTGAATTGACCTCTAATTGTTTTAATTGTTTCATTGCTTCCGTACAATCATGATCTGACACCAAACCAGAGAAGCTAACACCATTAGCTAGTATAGGATATGCTATACTGGAAACCGTAGGACAGTTCAAACCATCCATTATAGTATTAGAGTCCCCAGGATCACTACAGGGTTTATTTACTATCAACGATTTGTTCACGGTGAAACTAGTATCCGGCTCAATTACAAAAACTCTAGTCCTTGATGAAATGGATCTGTAATATAGTGTTATTCCGTGTGCTAGGCATCCTGCCCCTGCAGGAATGAATATGACATCTGGTTCAAACGGAATCTCTTGACAAATGGTCGTGTAACCATGAGCAATCCACTTTGGAATATCTTCATAACCGTCAAATGCAAAATCTTGTATTAGTACATATTTACCTGGATCTGAATTGGTAAACTTAGAAGCATACTCCACCGTTTTGTCGTAATTCCCATCCAATTGGATAACCTCTGATCCTGTTTCAGATCTAATCTTATCACATTCACTACCTAGAACATTACGTGGTGTGAAAATTATAGACTTTATACCTAATAACTTTGCCATATATGCAACAGCCCGACCGTGATTACCGTCTGTTGCTGCAACTAAAGTTAAATAAGGCTTCTCACGATGAATGCGCTTCACTAAGTCTGCTAAGCTGGTATCTGTACGATTTAATTTAAACCTTTCTACTAAGCAACGATATAAACCCCAGGATGCCCCCAGTACCTTGAACGATGGAAGAGAAAATCTAGAAGATTCCTCTTTAACATAAAGATCGACTTTATGAGTGTTTGGGATTGCAATCAATTTTGAAGGTTGATAATCTGGGAAGGATTTGTGAAATTGAAGAATTACGTCTCGAGAACGACTAAATTCATGATCATTTGCTATCCAATTGATAGCATTTATATTTCTGAAGTATGAAGCAGTTGAAGGTTTGTATTGATTCATTAAGAATCTCATGTTGATTTCACTTCCTCAAATTATAGGTCTGGTACGCTAGACAACATTTGAGAAAGAACATAAAAAAAAAGAAAAAAAAGATACTTGTTATTTATGACGTTTCATTTGAGATAAAATTTTAATGGCTGGTTTCTTCTTTATATAGCTTTCTTTTTCAATAAGAATTGTATATGCACTTTTGGAGATTCTCAAGTGAATTCGTTATCGTTGTTTATCTATTAAATATTTTTCGGTGTATGTAACAAGATCTCGGGTTTCTATTACCGAAGTGAATATCATTGCCCAAGAAGAGCATTATCACTGCTCCCGCAGAATTGTTGATACAAACATGAATAGGAGACACATAAGAAAATACCAGTAAACCAATGGAAGCTGACATGTTATATCATCAATTATTTCGCTCTTAATTTGTTGCAAGAGGGAAATTATGGCTCGAGGAACTATAGCAACAGTCAAACGAAATTCATGTATCAACTGTAAACACAGAAAGGTCAGGTGTGATTTAAAGACACCATGCTCTATTTGCTTAAGGAGAAAGGACACATGTGTTTACCCAACAACAGATAATAGAACAATAAGGCGATCAGTGAATAGTATTAGGCAGCTGGAAGTCAGATTGGCGCAGTTGGAAGATGCATTATTGCAAATCAGAAATATTCCAAGTGTAGATATTGAGATCATTAAAATTTTAGACAAGACTGCTGTTGCTGGTAATGCAAATGATAAAGGCAATTTTTATGACTCAAGAGTAAACCAATTTAACATACTTACAATTCCGGAGAATGATAATTCAGGTTCAGCTATTCTAGGACCTATAAGTGTATATAAAAAATATGATTCTTCAGAAGGTACGCCAAAAATGCAATTACCTTCGAAAGATGTTACAAATGATGTATTTTATGATAATATGTTTGAAGTAGATGGAATAACATTCTACAAATTTGTACCTTGTGCAAAGACATTATTTGATGAGGATTTGTATGATTCCATTGGATCATTTTTTAAATGGCAATATCAATCAAATTATTTGTTTATCCACAGAGAATCATTTTTGTATCATTTCTTATTGCTGGATTTTGATAATGACTTTGTTTCAGAAGAATTAATTTATTCGATTGCTGCTGTTGGTGCCAGATTCTCTTCCAATGATAGGTTGAGAATTCAAGCAGACTCATATTATAATCATGCAAGAAAGTCAATATTTATATCCCCAGATACTTTAGAGATTGATTTTTCAAAAGCGACACTAACTAAACTCCAAAGTTTACTATGTCTTGCGTTTTTTGATATATCAAAGGGTTCCTTAACAACTGGATGGATCCTATCTGGTATAGCTTTTAGAATAGGTTCAAACATTGGTTTTGAAAGAGATCCCAGTGAATGGATATATGGACAACAATCATCTTTAAATATTAGGCCAGGGTACCCCTTTGACTTGAAAGCGGTTCAAAGAAGGATATATTGGGGCACATACATTGCAGATCATTTTATCAGCATGATTTTTGGACGTTATCCAAGTTTAAAACGCATGGAGTCATCCATCATGCCCTCTTCCGATCTCTATAACCTTCCAGAAATAACAAACTTCTTATATTATGATGTTCGATTAGAGACCCATTATACATGTGACATTCTAATCACACTGCAAACATTAGTAAAATTGGCCCGAATTAGCGAATCCATGATCCTTGATGTGTTTTCATCGATTACTAATACGAAAGCAGGTACTCCCCAAAGAGATATGGCGATAAAAGAACGTTTAGAGAAATTAGAAATGTATAACGATCTATTGGATAAATGGACTTTAGAGTTACCAGAGTCACTGCATTTGAATCAGGAGTCCTTACTTAATTCGGGCCATAACTACCTTTTTTTATCTGTTAGAAGTTCATATTTCTTAACCAGACTTTCCTTAAACAGACCGTTCGTGCAATATACCGATAATGTTGCCCCAAACAAATCAGTAGAAGTATGTGAAATGGTTTTGAGTGATCTCTTCTTAGTGTTAAAATCTATGGACGACATATCAAGTTTGCAACAATTTGAGCCGACTTTACCAATGGTTTATTCACTTGTACTGGGCACCAGTATTATAACTTTGAAAATGTCTTGTGGATACGATTCTATTGGAAAATTCGAGATAAGAAATACACTAGACCTATTTTTGAAATATTTACATATATCCTCAGGAAGTGTTGAAATTGCAAAGACGGCTATTAGTGTTGCAAATACCACTACTGAAAATATGAAAGAAAGTCATCCTTCGAAAATTTCACCTGAAAGTACGCTAGAGGATACATTTTTGGATAAATTATTTAACGGTGATATTATAGACTTTGTACTAGATCCTGAATTTTTTAGGCTGGATTCCATGGAAGGAACATATTAGACAGGGGATACAATTGTTATGGGAATAATTTTTGATACTTTTGATTAAATAATTTCCTACAGGGTAAGAAATATTAAAAGCTACGTTCACTAGCATTACATGTTAAGTATTTATTTATTGTAGTTACATGTGTACTAATTAAAAAAATGTCCAGAATTATTTAAATATGTCACTCATACATTTTGTCATATACAACATCTTTTTTCAGTGTAATGAACATATCGTTTGCTAAATAATCAATTCACTTTTTATGCCGTAATGTTATATTTGGAGATAAAATCAATTATTATCTTCATGAAATATTTTATTTTTTGGATATAAATTTAAAAATGCATCTATAGAATAAAGAATTCGATCAGTAATGACATTGATAGAACAAAACTAGTAACACTTCTCCCAGCGATATTAGGCGTCTGTTGAATATGAATGGATGCCGATGAAGAAGAGCCGTCAAATATCTGCTGGTATACAGTAACAGTGGCTTCAGTACTGTGACCGAGATTATTTTTAGATGATGATAAACTATCCTGAGCTGTAGCTAATATCCCCGTGACGTCTGTAGCTTCATTATGATTGCTCGAAACAGTTGAAGCAACTATATTTCCATTACTGTCAATATTCGAGATATATCCGTTGTCTGATGAGGTAGGTTGGGTGCTCTTAATGTTTGATTTTGTAGAGCAGTCTATTATGATAATCTTTGTTTCGCCATATTGGTCTGTATAAGTTGAGGTACTTCTTGAATTTTCTTCTTGACCTTTGCTAGATTTGTAACTCTGGGATTCGGGGGCTGCAGATGCCCTTAGATTTGAAGAGTGTTCTTTAGAGTTTGTTCCAGATGATTCTGTTGATGAAACTGAAACTGTTAACGATGTACTACCTTCTTCTGACATGGAACCAGATACTATTGATGAATTAGAAAATGGAATAGATGTGGAAGAATACGAGATATTTTTGGAATGTATTACAGACATCTCACTTCTAGTGGATTGGACACTGTCTGAAGTAGCGCTGGTTCTTATTATAGATGACTTACTGTCTGTACTAGCAGAACTGGAAGATTTAGATGTTATTCCATTGTAGGAGCTGTTAGTTGAATGCAACCTTGAACTTAAAGATGACATAACGGAGGAAGAAATTACAGAAGAAGGCAATAAGTTACTCACAGAGGATAAAAGAACAGAAGATGTCATAGAAGATGAACTAGAGATAAGAGATGTGTCTGAAGTTCTTGCACCAGAGGATGATATACTGTCAGAACTGGTAATGATCGATGAACTAGATACAGCAGGCAATGTACTAGATGAGGTAGCAATATCAGAAGAACTTGGAATTTCAGAGCTGGAAGAGACAGCAGCTGGCGTCATGATATAATAAATAGTGTCGATACTAGTATACGGTGCACCTAATATCTCACCAGTATAAATGTTAGTTATTTCAGTAGTCGAGTAAGTAGTAGTGTATGTCTCAGTACCCAAAGCAATCACACTTGAAGTATCATTCACCACGTCACAATAGAAATCATTGAACAAAGTGTAGATATAATTTGTGAAATTCGTGGTAGTCTCACCAGATGGGAAAGTTACAGAAGTTTTGAAAACAACATCACCTGCAAAGTTTGTGTAAGCGTACTCAATTAAATATCCTACACCTGCCTCTAAGTTCACGGTAACTGATTGGGTCTGGTACCTGGAATCTGATGGGATATAGGTAACTTGTGAGGTCTTAGACAGCCAAGCGTAGTTATCCATATCGTTACAACAGTACATGTCACGATTATTGTAGATATAAATTGACGCGCCGGCATTAACACCTACATCATCGATAGTAAAAGTGTAATCACCAGCCTCAGGTGCAACGAAAAATCCTTGATATACTAAAGCTATATTTGAAACAGAGTCCACCCCCATGCCCGTACCTGGATAAAGTGATGCAATAAATGGTTTTGATGTATCTGTAACCTTAATATCGATAGAAATGTCATAAAGGTAATAGTAGATTGGTGTGCCTTCAGTATTGAAATTTACTGTACTATTATATAAGACATCTGCGATCTCGTCGATACTTGAATTGAATGGAATGCCATATGTTACCATACCAAACCCATTATCCCAGTATGAATTTACAACAAAATTTGCACAGCTATCAGCAAATGCAAAATTCGTCCATATCCTATTAAAGAGGAACACGGACACCAGTAATGTAAACAACATTTTACTTGTTTAGAAAATATTTATAATGTGGTTTCCATATGTTTACGAAATGAAGAAAAGAAATTATAAAACGTGCAAGGAAAAAATCGGTACTACAACAGAAAGTAGTAGATATGTTGAACTATTTAAAAGCGCCAATCATTTGCCTAATATATATATGAATATTGCTTTTATAATTGATTGGAGATTTTAAACCTATTTCTTATCGAAAAGATATTTTTCTCAATCGAACTCAAATGGATCCACAACTGCTCTCAACAAACATCACTCCACATTTTCATTGAATATGTAAACTTTTGCCCCTTGGCCACCACTGTAATAAAATTCTTTTGGGCAGGTATGATTCCAGAAGTGGGTACCCATATACCCGCAGATAATTATTGGTCCATGAATCTCAGCAGTTGATTCTCAATAGTGCACTCATGATCTGCTAACGAAACACCGCAACAAACTGCCTCTTCTTCATCTCTTTCTCCCCTTGAGTCAGACCTGGAAAAGTAATAGATTTTGTATTATGTGAGATAGAATAGGATCGGCATTGAAAATGTTCTATAAAGATCCCGCCAAGAATATGGCGCACAGAGAGGATATCCTAAAACGGCTCAACAATCCTAAATAGGAATATTTTCATAATTCCGAAGTATTTCCGTAGCGGAATATCTGTTATTCTGAAGCCAGCTGGAGGTTGTCTCAAAGAGGAAACCGTGAGCCAAGAATTCTTCCTGTTCTGAAGCTTCTGTGACTTGAAACAGGATCGCACCATTTCTTGTTATGGACAAGCAGAAGGATGCCAAGGATGATTTACCAAAGTTCTATTAGCCAATGGCTAGAGACCATTGTTTTGAAATCGCTAAAGGTAAAGTTGTTGTGTCCATGTCATAAGTCTGCTGGTACTGTGTTTCGCTTATCTCCAAATAGTTATTAAACAACTCGGTGGTCTAGTAAGGGACTTTGTTACTCAGAGAGGTTGTGTTAGTTAGTTCATAATACAATTTTTTTTTTTTTGAGGGGGGTATGTGATATACATTGACTGAATTTCAATTGGTTTCTTGAATGGTGAGTTTAAGTATTGTTCTAAAGAAATGCTGAAATATTTGTTCTCAATATATTGTTTTCAAAAAATCGAGACGTAAGAGTATATTTATTCTAACGAAAAGGGCTTAATACAACAAACCAGAAGTAGTAATAAATGTGAATAATATCAATTTTGAATTGAATATAATTGGAAACTGAAGCACTGCGTTTTGATATGTAGCAAAAGAAATTTTAAATATCGGGTAACCTGAAAAGTGATCATCCCTCTTAATATCTAATCCTTGAGTGCTAGCATTATTAATGAAATTGTTGTTGTTAGAGCTAGACATTTTTAGCAGTATTCATATTATCTATAAGCAACTATTTGTTTGCCTCATAACATGTCTTGTCCTCTCTGCTTACCCTAGTTTATATTACTTTCTCATCTCGGTCAATGTCTCTGATGATTCTATGTTTCAACAAAAAGCAGCAACAACAAAACACAATTCTGAAAAATTAATCCCACCTTGTCATACTCAAACAGTTAAACCACATCGGGACTGATAAAACGGGACTATGTTAGTTGAATTCATATTAAGTTCGTTTCCAAGTATTAGTACGGTAGTAAAGAGGGTCGACTATTGTGCAATTGTCGTATATGTTGATTCATTTTAATCTCAAAAAGCAATTTACGAGATGAAGGTTGCCGCAAACATATATTTCGTGCCATTATTCATTTTTATTGTCGTTTTTATTAATCAGGTTGCTGCTGTTGCTGAAATAACATCAGAAATTACACATAATGATATCAAATCTATGAGTAATTCGATAGAAGGAGGAAGTTTTGCAGTTTGGGATCAAAGTTCAAAAAAATGTATAAACCAGAAACATCTCAGTTCGAAATCGTATATTACCTCAAGAGATCCTTTAGTACCTCTCAGTTCCAAAATGAGGGTATTAGATATTCCATCAGTCCCGGAGATTATGCATGATCAACATAAAGAAGATCATTTTTTTACTTTATTGATCAATCAAAGTTCTAATTCCATTGAAGAAAAGAAAACACCTCAAAAGAAAAATACTGTTCAGTGGCGTGAATTATCTGATAAGGAAGTGATCTATCATAACATTAAATATGCCGTGCATTGTCTGAAAACCTTACTATTCCGTTTATTTATAAAAATAGTCCAAAGTATCGTACCAAATTTTGTCTTAAAACGTCTGATTAGTCATAGAATGTGGATCTACCAAGCCCTCCATCTTAAAAGACCAATGTATCCTTATTTCTGCTCATCGATGTCCGATTGGTACAATGTTACACGTGCAGACGGTTCGAAAAACAGTTGGTTTATAGAAATGAGAGCATACGTAACGAATCAAACTGAGTGTACCACTACATTAGCTAAGGAGAAATTTGATATTGAATTTTCAAAAGTGCCATCTCGTTCTAATATTCCTTACGCTGATAGCTTTTGCTTCCATGTTACTAAATACAAGAATTGGTATTTGAATGTTCTTATGGTAAGATCAGAAATGCTGCAAGATTCAGCTTCTGGAGGCGTACAGAAAGTATCGTGCCCCAATATGCAATATTGGGAGGCATAGCATTAAATATATAAAAAAATTATTAGCTGTACATTTATTACATACCTATAAGAAAACAATAGTTAACCTGAGATGGATGTTCTTTTGCTAATCGGTTCTTTTAGAATCAAAAGTAACAACAGTATCAAGGAGCACTTTAAAACCCTTCTCGATTTCTTCAGGAGAACTATACTCAACAGGGTTATGAGAAATACCGCCTTTACTTGGGATGAAGATCATCGAAGTGGGGACTTTTGCATTAGTTGTAGAGCATGAATCATGACCTGCACCAGAAATCATTTTCTTTGTTTTATTGCTACCTACAATGTTTGTGGCACATTCTTGGACAATATCGATGCATTCATTGTTGAAATGAGTTGCATCGTTATGAAATAATTTTTTGAATTCCATAATGACATCTGTACCCTTGATGATCTTCGAAACCTCAGATTCAATATCTGCTTCAATATTTTGCAAACCAGCATCAGTGGTGTGTCTGATATCAAGTACGAACTCTGTAGAATCTGGAATAACGTTAACCACATTAGGTGACACATGAATTTCAGCAACAGAACCCAAACCCCGATGTTTCTTGGTAATATTATTTACTACAATAGCAATCTTTGCAGCTGTTAGATAAGTGTCAGCTCTCATATCCATTGGAGTAGTACCAGTATGTTGTGCTCTACCTCTCAAATTAATTCCAATCCATGAGTAAGCTTGAACACCAGTTACAACACCAATATCTTTCTGTTCTTTTTCCAAAATTGGACCTTGTTCGATATGTAATTCGAAGTGTGCTTTTAATGGATTAGTCTTATGACATGCCTTTGTGTCACCTTTATAACCGATACTGGTTAGAGCCTCTAGAACAGTGATTGGTTTTTCGTCGGTAATTGATTCAATAGCATATATGTCATTTATATCAGAGACGCCTGCCCAGACAGAAGATGCCATAATTGATTTTGGGAATCTTGCTCCTTCTTCGTTAGTCCAATTAACAACTGCAACTGGATATTGTGGTGTATAGTTATTGTCCTTGAAAGTTCTTAGAATCTCTAAACCAGACAAGACACCCAAGATACCATCATATCTGCCACCTGTAGGTTGAGTATCCAAATGTGAACCAATAGCTGTAGGTGCTCCTTCTTTTAGACCAGAATAAATGGCAAAGATATTACCAATCTCGTCAATCTTAACTTTACAACCCAACTTTTGAGTTTCTTGAACTAACCAATCTCTGACCATTTTTTCATCTTGTGATAAACTTAAGCGGCACATACCGGTGTTTGTATCCTTGGCGCCCCATTTAAATTTGGCACCCCACTTACTAGTATGGTGGATAGTGTCAATTAATCGATTTGGGATTATTTTAAGTGAAGCAGACATTGCGGTTTGTTGTTGTAGTTAATAGTATAACAAAACTTTTTGAAAATAGCAGAACACGTACGACTATTTATACAATTTCTTATGGATCATTCTCAAGTCTTCCTCATGCAAGATCTCGAGTATTAATTTAGGTTATAACAGCTTCAAATTTGCTGTAAAATTATTCGATTGTTGACATTTTAGTAGTGTCTTGGTTTATTTATTGTCGTTCTACGACTTTTTCTTGGTCTCGGCATTACAACGCCGAGCTTCTGATGCTTTCTATGAAAGACATCATAAGACTAAGGCTCGATGATATTTTATAAATAATTTTTGTAGCTGTAATTATTATTAGCGAGATACAGTTTATTTCAGAAAGTGTTTTGCCAGCTATTATATATTAAACTCTTTTCTGAATAAATTCAGTCGATTGGAAATAAACATGTCTCTATCTCACTAACCCAAACTAACAATCATGTCCCTGCTTCTAGAATACAAATGCGACTTATCTAATTGTTTGAGTTTCTATAATTTCAAGAACCATGACTATATGTATGCCTATAGTGTCCTAATCGGGTAAAGAATGATTTCAATCATCTTTGATAGTCATATCTGAAACATTTGTCCCTTATTCCAATTTTTGCATTGTTCTGTCAATTCCAACAATCGTGTCAACTCGATTCAGTGTCAGATATGTTAGTAAACGGGATAATTGATGTCGTTTCCAATAAATGGTACATCCTAATTGGGCAAATAAGACACAGATGTCACGTGTCTGCATAATACCGGTCGTGCGGCAGTTTCTTTGTAACAAGATTTTCCGAACTCGGACTCTCCGTTTTGTGTGATAAGAGATAGCAGCAGATCGGACGAAACAAATCATACGCTATCTTATCAAAGGATGCTATCAGGAAGAACACACACCGCTGCTAGCTGATACAGATACTGATACAATAACTGATAGGGCGATATGGCTGCCAATAGGTCTGCTTGTTGACTTTCAACAGGGTTCTCTTTGCACTAGAAACAATACCTGCAGTGGATGTGCGAACAGGTGATAGCGATCCATCTGTCGAAATCCTGGTTGTTAGTCCAACGGTAGGACATTAAGCTGATAAGCTCTTTTTTAGGAATTATCGATGCATCGTTTAATATTACGTAAATTCACTTGTAGATTTAATCGGATAACGTGGAATGGTTGTTTTAATCTGCAACTGCTCCCACCATCCTTTATCACGTTGATATTGTTGATTTTATCTTATCTATAATTCTTCATAAATCGTAATCATGATTCAGTACACCAAAATACATCGTACTTCAGATTGTTGAGTGGTATATAAATCACTATGACTTCTTGAACGGTTTTACTTTACCATACTAACATAGTTCTTCAAACTCATCTCAAAAAGAGTAAACACATTTTTCTTGATATATATTGGAAAGATGTCAGACTCTAAATTACAAAAAATCTCAGAGGATAAAATTACAATAGATGAAGACGTTGGATCAGTAACAGAGTATGGTACCGACTTTAAAGCATTACGCTCTGTGCAGTCTAAGACAGGGGCAGGTGAGGTCAATTATATTAATTCCGGTGGTGCCGCTGGTGATAGCGAATTATTAGCAGAAATTGGTTACAAGCAAGAATTGGAACGTCAGTTCTCAACGATACAAGTGTTTGGTGTTGCCTTCTCGATTATGGGTCTTTTACCATCGATTGCTTCAGTTATGGCTGGGGGTTTAGCTGGTGGCTCCGTTTCATTAATCTGGGGTTGGTTCATTTCTGGTATCTTCATTCTTTTAGTTGGTCTTACAATGGCCGAAAATGCAAGTGCTATTCCAACAGCAGGTGGTTTATATTACTGGACTTATCACTACTCTCCTAAAGGTTATAAAGAAGTATTTTCCTTTGTCATTGGTTGTTCTAACTCGATAGCCTTAGCTGCAGGTATTTGTTCTGTGGATTACGGTTTAGCTGAAGAGATTCTGGCTGCAGTGATATTGTCTAAAGATGGGAAGTTCGAACCAACCAATGGTATGTTATATGGTATTTTTGCTGCTGCAGTGGTTTCTATGGCATTTACAACTTCCATTGGTTCTAAAGCTATTGCTAGAATTCAGGCATTTAGTATTGCTGCAAATCTGTTCTTAATCACATTATTATTCATTGCCTTACCTATTGGTACTAAAATCAACAGGGGTAAATTCAATGACGGTGCATTCATCTTTGGTAAATTCCAAAATTTCAGTGATTGGAATAATGGTTGGCAATTTTGTTTGGCAGGATTAATGCCCGCCATTTGGACAATAGGTTCTTTTGATTCATGTGTGCATCAATCTGAGGAAGCCAAGGATGCAAAGAGATCTGTTCCTATTGGGATCATTGGTTCTATCTCTGTTTGTTGGGTTCTAGGTTGGTTAGTGCTGATTTGTCTAATGGCTTGTGTAGATCCAGATTTAAACAGGGTCATTAACAATCCATACGGTTTTGCATTAGCTCAGATCGTTTTTGATTCGTTAGGAAAAAAATGGGCTATTGCCTTCATGTCATTAATTGCCTTCTGTCAGTTCTTAATGGGTTCATCAATTGTTATTGCAATCTCTAGACAGGCCTATGCATTTGCACGTGACGACGGTTTACCGTTCTCAAGATACATTAAACGTGTCGATCAAAGATATCATGTTCCATATTTCGCCATTATGTTTTCTTGTACATTAGCATTGCTGCTTGGTTTATTATGTTTGATCGATTCAGTTGCCGCAAATGCTCTATTCAGTTTAGCCGTTGCAGGTAATTATGTGTCTTGGAGTACTCCTACAATCATGAGATTAACTTCTGGTAAAGATATATTCAGACCAGGTCCTTTCTATCTAGGTGATTTCTGGTCTCCAGTTGTTTCATGGACTAGTGTGGTTTTCCAATATTTTATTATTCTTTTAGTGATGTTCCCAAGTGATCAACATGGCCTAACAAAATCTACCATGAATTATGCCTGTGTTATAGGTCCAGGTATGTGGTTGTTATCATGGGTATATTATATTGTGTATAAGAAGAAACATTATCACGGACCAAAGACCAATTTATCAGACGAACAATTTATCGATACAGTGGGTTCACAAGTTATTGATGAAATTTTAGCACCTCATGAAACTTTAATTACACATCGTACTAATTTGTAATGGAAATTTATCCACATATTTGTAAAAGCATCTACATTCCTAACAATATAATATTTCTCATTTCGGTTCATTTGTACTTTATTTATTAAATACATATATTCAAAATTTTCATAATAAACTCAAATAGTAATAACCCTTAAAATGATGTACTATCATGGGCTGTTTATGTCCTTAACAGATTTGTCCTTTATCGATCGGATATTTGTAGTCAAAGTGCGGCGAGTTTGAGCAAATATATTGATCTTGCACGTGAGCAAACAACTGTTAACTCCAAAGTCAATATAAAATAACACTAGGGATATTGCTCATTTAGGTTCCAACTGTCACTATATAAGAGCAAGTGATATTGGTAAGTTATATATACTACTGCAACATACATATATTCCTTTTTAGGATAATATTTATCAATCCAATGGAGTAATTATAGCAATGGGAGAAAAGAAAATAGTCTCTGCTTTACAGATTGGCTCTTCAAAAGAAGGTACATCAGACACCATCAAGAAAATTTTATCTTATGAGAATGAGATAAAAGAATCTGGGACCTCATTGGTTGTTATCCCTGAAGCTACAGTAGGGGGGTATCCCATAGGATCTAATTTTGGTTCATATGTAGGCTATAGGACTAAATCAGGGCGTGAAGAGTTCAAGGCTTACTTTGAGCAATCTATTAAGATAGGCAACGAACCTGAATGCAAAGAAATTAAATTACTAGAGGGGTTATCTAAAAGAACAGGAGCTTCCCTGGTAGTGGGATGTCTTGAAAAAGACGGTTACACGTTATATTGTACTATGGTGTTCATTGATTCTCAATTAGGTTACATTGGAAAACATAGAAAGCTACAACCTACTGCATCAGAGAGATTAATATGGGGTCAAGGTGATGGTTCTACTTTGACAGTGGTTGATTCACCGGTTGGGAAGCTAGGAGGAGCCATATGTTGGGAAAATACATTGCCTTTGTTAAGGCATACTATGTATGCTAAGGGAGTGCAGGTTTGGTGTGCACCTACCGTCGAAGATATGCCAATGTGGGATACAATTATGAAGAATATTGCTTTTGAAGGTAGATTATTTGTTGTCAGTGCCGTTCAGTATGTTGGTAATGCCACAGAAGCTGATTGCGGAATACCACTTGATGGTTCCGAAGGTAAAAGAATCTTACCTGGTTGGGAATTTCCAGACAAAGCATGTATTAACGGTGGTAGTATAATTGTGGATCCGTTTGGAAATGTTCTAGCTGGACCTCTACGTGGCGGAGAAGGTCTATTGTCAGCAGAGATCGATCTGGATTTGATAATTGAAGCTAAATATGACTTGGATGTAGTTGGTCACTATAGTCGCGGTGATGTATTCCAATTAACAATTAATGAGCAATCTAATGATGTGAAATTTGTATAGTTTTTTCTATTGAAGATTCAATTTACTACCTTCTATTTTGGTTTGGAGCTAATATTTATATTGGGAGGTTTATTTTTAAATCTCTGCGCTTTATTAAATATATCTATAAATTGTGAAGACTAAGATAATTTAATTAAGAAAAGTTAGATTTAAAATATAAAAGAGAAAAAATTAAGAAAAAATATGTAAATTGTAATAATAGGGTGGTAAGTGTGCATCTTAATGTGCCAACTTTCATTTTTTATGTTTTTATATGTGGACTGATGTCACAACGAGTGTATTGAGTTGAAATTGAATAATTAGATGGATCATATCTATGGTAAAGCATTTATTCATGTTCAGATATAGAATTGATAAAAATTATCAACGTTTCTAGGGTTTCTTCCATATAAACCCATCTCATATTTTACAGATATACCATTGATTTCATCGCATTCAAATAATTATCTTAAGGATGGCACATATCTCTGTAATGGACATCATACCATATTCAGTAAATATCACAAATTTTTAAAAAAAACACTTTTAATACATCACTGTTATATTCCATATCCCAGTAAGTGTCGGACTGTTACATCTTAAAGCAGAGTCTCGTAAGTAAACAAAGTACAAATTACAAATAAACATAGCAGTAGTCTGAAATTTGACGATGGCAATCTGGACCCAGCAGAGTTCTGTTTTTGTTTATGACCCTTCGATGGCTTAACGTAGCATTTTTCAATTTTTGTACCTTCGCATGGATATGTTATTGTAGCAGTACTACCATCAAGTTGCGTTAAGGTGACAGTCTCTGTTGGTGTAAAGGTTATTTTTCTCTTTGACTGATGTATGGTAGTTGGTAGAACAGTATATATAGGGATTGTTGTACCATTACAGACAGGAACATAGGAATATGTAATAGACTGTGACTGACTTGTACTTTCGCTCATATTTGATAAATTTGTTGTTACAATTGTTTATTGTGATCCAGCAATTTTTGTATTATCTGAGGTGGTTCTTTCTTATTGCTAATAGTTAGATAAGGAAAACAAATAGAATAAGAGAAAAACGGCATATATCATGTTCTTGATTATTTATATAACGCATGAACTATGCACCGAATCGAAAACTGTTCAGTTCATATTATTTGCCATAAATAACAAGGTCATTTCAACAAATTGATATAGTCCTCTTGACTTTGATGTAAGCATACAACAGTAAAATTTGTGGTGCTGATAAAAAAAAAAATAAATCTGGTGACTTTAGTATTGAGGTACAGAATTTATGATACATAATTATTGTAAGAGTTTTATAATGAATGATATGAATTCTGAATTGTGGTGAAAATATGTAGTTCATGAATCATCTTTAACTAATTGGCAAGTGTAAAACATATTGCGCCATTTTTCCTACTACCTAGATTAGAGTAGTACTTTGGGTTATTGTTTAATAGTGTCATACAGAAAAACACATAGTTGGAAATGAATCACCTCAATATTTTGTACTTCGTAATTTCAGAGATAGAAACAAATAATTGAAATATTTTATAATCCAGGAATGTATATGTTTACCACCACCACCTTTGGGCAAGATAATCACCTTTAGTCACATCAAGGTTAACATCCAAGTGTTGCATAATACTCATGACTCTTGTTGTAATAACATATGCCGATGAAGTCCGATCAACATCTTGACGTATATTGTCTGTCTGTCTGTCCGTCCGTCTGTCTTTATCTCCGGAGGATAATAAAAATTAGGAGATATCTGCAGTTTATTTTAAGGTACACAGTTTGTATTAAGTCCAGATATTTGGCTAACCGTTATCGCCAGACTTAATGTCTAAACATTGAGTGATTTCCGGGTATTGTTAATATTGTCAGGCATTAGTTGAGGTTTCCAGTGTGTATTTGTATATACTTGTGATATGGAGCTGTTCTGGTAAGTTTTCTACATATCTACGGCTTCATGATAAACAACATACGAAATGAGAACTATTAAATTTGTCCTCTGTGTTATTATAATGTTTCTTTATATATATGGGGACAGTCCTCAAAATATGTCTTCAAGTAAGAATTAACGGTGGTGGGGTAATTGTGGATCCGTTTGGAAATGTTTTAGCTAGACCTCTACGTGGCGGAGAAAGTCTGTTGTCAGCAGAGATCGATCTGGATTTGATAATTGAAGCTAAATATGACTTGGATGTAGTTGGCCACTACAGTCGCGGTAATTTGTTTCAATTAACAGTCAGCAAACAGTCTAACGATGACAAAGTTGTGCTATAGTCTGTAATAAGAATGTAGACAATAAAATTAATGTGTATATAAAAACATATAAAAAGTTAAATAGTGACCTTTCTTTAATATTTTAATAGAACACTTATTTGGAAGGTTTAATTTTGGTTTGGTTTTTCTTTGGAACTCTAAAGATATAATACAGGAGAATACCAGCGCAATAGTTAAATACAATGTAAGAAATGAAAATACCATAATTTCTCCATCTTTGGGAATAATCAACATCGACTCTCTTTAAATAATCATTAGTATGAGATAGTTCACAAAGGTAACAAACATCAGTAGCTAATTGATCCTTTAGATAACCAGTTTGAGCAACAAATAGATAAGGACTTAGATAATCACCACACGTTTGTCCAGTCGGAGGTACCAATTTTAAGAATTCATTCTCGTTACATTTTATTGGCACATTACTGACACCTACAGATAATAATGCTTCCAGTAAGTAAGTTAGAGGTGAGACCCTATACATGAAGATCCAAAATCTTGGCATGGCTTTTCGTGTCGTAAAGACACCACAGAAGGATAGACACATCGTAAACATTAAACTTGCAATATAAGCTGCATTTTCGAGGATCTCAATAGCTGACATGGTTAGGATACCCATAGAACCGACAAATACAAAATAAGCTGTGCATAATAACCAGAATAAAACACCTCTTTCGTAAAGTTGGTTAGCCAAAGATGCATTACGGTAAAATCCAATGGTATAATAGAAAATGACAAAAGCAACTGTACCAGCTATAAAATTCCAAAAGACTTCAATTAGAATTTGAGAAATAATAAATGCCTTCCACGAGAAAGTTCTAGATGGTCTTTCACGAACTTCGTAAAGATCACGTTGTTGGGCATAATTAGGTAGATATTGCTGTAGTAATGGATTGAAAATGACTGTGAACATAAAAATAGCTAATGTTTGACTTTGTAAACCTTGTAATGAAGCAGACGTTCTGAAAAATGTAAAACCAATAAATAACATATTGATGATTGTTAAAGCAAATTTAGACCATAGATATTGTGGAGATCTCCAATATTGTTCCATTAAACGTTTACCGACAATAGTTGTTTGATAAAGTAGAGAAGTAGCAAATTCAGTATCATCCTCATAGTCAGTATTTGTAGAGTAACCAGTAGAGGCATTGCTTAATTTATCGAGTTCTTTTTGAACTAATTTGTAATCAATAGAATTTCTCCAGATATCATGATAGTCTTCTTGTAATTCAGAATTCTTTGGAGAACGAACTATATCTAGCATCCACTCAGCTGGATTTGCATCACGAGGACATCTTGGAGCACCGTGTCTTTCAAAATAATCGATCATTGTACGACAACCAGAACCTAATTCACCAAAGTAGACAGTTTTACCACCCTTTTCTAACAACAATAGTCTATCAAATTTTTCCATTAGAATCGCAGTAGGTTGATGAATGGTACAAAGGATTGCTTGGTTTTCATCTGCTAGCTTTCTCATTAATTGGCAAATTGACCATGCAGTTTGTGAATCTAGACCAGAAGTAGGTTCATCGAGGAAAATCAATAATTTTGGTTTGGCTGCTAGCTCAACACCGACAGTTAGTCTCTTTCTTTGTTCAACGTTTAGACCTTCACCTTGAGAACCGACAATAGCATCTGCATATAATTCCATATCAAGGGTTCTTATCACTTCTTCGACATAAGCATTCTTTTCAGCAATAGGTACAGATTTGGGTTGACGTAAATAGGCAGAAAATCTCAGTGATTCCCTAACAGTAGATGTTCTTAAATGTAAATCTTGTTGTTGGCAATAACCAATTGATCTTGGAAAAGAGCTATCACGAGAACTACCGTTAACAAACATATCACCAGATATTATACCAGTTGTAACTCTGCCAGCTAGGCAATCAAGCAATGTTGTCTTACCTGCACCAGAGACACCCATTAAGGCCGTCAATGTACCAGGTTTAACCCAACCGTCAATATTGTTTAAAATTCTTTTGGTTTCATTTTTGGTTTCAATGTCATAACAAACGTTTCTCCAGTGGAATACATTATTGGCTGTGGATAAACCAGTATAATTGAAACTTTCTTCTTCTAATTCTTTTGGATCCTCTAATAAGGTGATATCTGTAATACTAGAATCACTAGATCCAGCTTCCAAATCTGATGAATTATAGTCTGTTGATCCTTTACTTTCTTTTTGCTTTCTTAATCTGCGAATGATGTGTTGTGGATATATTAAGATTTCACCCTTTTGTGTCTTACCAGGATTTAATTCACAGACAATTAAGTAAGTTATTAGGAAAAAAACAGAATAACCAATACCGATACCAAAACCACGCCATTTATGACTGTGTTCGTAACCATAATTGTTTCTAATGTAATCGTCACCCAAAACATAATCTTCACCAGCAATAGCTCCGAGAGCTGCACAAATTCTGTGGTTACCAGTATAATTAGCATACATTGAGCCCATAGGTATAAAAGTACTGCATTCAAATTCACGACCATGAAATTCATTAACCATTAGCGATTCGAAAAGATAAGCAAGTGGATTGATGTACCAAATCCATGTTGACCAACCTAACATTTGTGTCCTTGGAATTGCAAAACCTGTATACATGGCCATTGCTAACAACAAAACAGCAGCTGGAAACATTGCCTCTGGAAGAGATCTAGTAATTGAACCGAACGTTCTGTACATGTGTGACATTGAAAACACTGTTACTAAGTTAATTAAAAAGTAGAAGAAAAACGAGCCGGCATCACGTTTAAAATGGACCAGGAAATAAAAGACGACGTTAAAACATATAGCAATAGCAATCTTAACAGGTACTCTAGATATGATGGATGCAAATGCATCTGCACTTGGATGGTATAATGAGTAAGTTTTATGTTTTTCAATAATCGGTCTAGATTCATAGAGAGAGAACACCTCCAGTAGACATGAGAAGGCGTTGAATAGCGTAGCTGAAAACATAGCAGCACCCCTGAAGTAGAAACTTTCTGTGTCGTCCTTTTTCATAATCTTGTAGAACATTGAACCTAAAATTAAAGCCATTGCGGAGTTACCTAGTAACATTAAGATGTTAGTTGTTGGATAGTTTGTGATTCTCCATATTTCTCTTGAAAGTAGATATTTGATTTGTAAACGATAATTGACCGTGTACGGAGAGGATTCCCTACATTTACCAGATTGTTTTGCAAGATGAGCAGCTTTAATTACCTTACGAGACTCTTCTACA
>PPOO01000798.1:7103-25953 GCA_003708545.1 Maudiozyma turicensis
GAAAGAAGAGGAAGAGGAAGAGGAAGCAGAAGAATTTGAAGACGTTGAAGAATTTGAAATGGATGAAAATGACGATGATGATGATGAAGACAATGGCGAATTTGAAGACGTTGTTGAAGATGAAACTGAAGTGACTGAACCACCGAAGACCGAAGAAACTAAGAAATCTGATGAAATAAGTGCTGCATCAACGGCTGCTGCACCTACTACTGCTGCTGCTGCAGACAGTGAAGATGATGAAGACATGGATATTGATCTAGCATTTGAAGATGTCTAATCAACGAGTCCTACCACCGATTTAAAAGATGCCAACTTTCCGCACGTTGTTCATATATAGTTGTTATTATATATATCTTTCATAAATAATTTTAACGAACATTAAAAGCATGATAAATGTTTATTATTCATTTTGATTTGCACAAATTCTTTTATGATGCTACAGTTCGTTATTGTTGTTATGGTTTTCCTGTACCGTTTCTGTTTTTCTTTTGTTCTTGCAAGGCCAAGAGGCGATGAGCTTCGCAGCAAAATGAAAAATTTCATGAAAAAAAAAAATAATACACACATGCACAAATAAATACGTAATTATTTGCTCAGTTAATACATGGTTCAAATCTAATTCATTGTAACCGTTTCAAATTTATTATATTCAAATAAAAGTTTACTGTATCAAAAATGACTAAAGACACATCAGGAACATGGAAAGTTGTAGTAGGTACAGCAGCATTAGCAGTTGCAACCACTAAACTTGCAGAATTGGGCTGGAAAAAATATCAATTACAAAGTGAAAAGAAGGCCAATGAAAGAAAATTGAGTCTAAGTAAGCCTAAATATGATGACACTTTGTTCCGTGAACAATTAGCTAGAAATTATGCGTTCCTAGGTGAACAAGGTATGGAAAATGTCAAGAATCAATATGTCGTTGTAGTTGGTGCGGGTGGTGTCGGTTCCTGGGTAGTTACCATGTTATTACGTTCGGGTGTTCAGAAGATTAGAATTATTGATTTCGATCAAGTTTCCTTAAGTTCTTTGAATAGACACAGTTGTGCTACTTTGAAGGATGTCGGTACACCAAAGGTTCTGTGTTTGAAAAATCATATGTTAGAGGTTGCTCCATGGTGTGAAATTGACGCTATTAATGAACTATGGGAATTGAAGGACGCTGAAAGATTATTATTTGAAAATGGTAAGCCAGATTTAGTTGTTGATTGTATAGATAACATTGATACTAAGGTTGACTTGTTAGCTTTCTTACATGAAAATAAGATTGATATGATCTCCTCCATGGGTGCCTCAGCAAAGAGTGATCCAACACGTATTAATGTTGGTGATATAAGTGTCACTGAAGAAGATCCTTTAGCAAGAGCAGTTAGAAGAAGATTAAAGCAGAAGGGTATTGTTACGGGAGTTCCTGTTGTTTTCAGTGCAGAAAAGCCTGATCCACGTAAAGCTAAATTATTACCATTACCAGATGATGAATATGAAAAGGGTCAAGTTGGAGAGTTAAGTGCATTGAAAGATTTCCGTGTTAGAATCTTACCTGTATTAGGTACGATGCCGGCTATCTTTGGTTTGACTATTGTTACATATATCTTAACTAAAGTATCAGGTTATCCAATGACTCCAATTGAAGGTAAAAATAGAATTAAGGTATATGATGGTATATTACAATCCTTGGCCGGTCAAATGTCTCGTATCGGTCAAAAGGATCAGCGTGTACCAATTGCGTTATCTGATGTGGGTTACATTGTTGTTGAAGTATTCAGAGGTAAATCGCCAATAAGTGGTTATTCCACTAGATTAGCGCTAACCAAATGGGATCCATCTAAGCCAGTCAGTTTACAAAATGTAGTATTAGTAACGTCAGAAGAACAAAAGGAACATGAAAAGCGTGTGCTGAACGGTGGTGAACAGTTAGAAGATGTTTATTCTCCAGAAGTCTTGGAACTTGTCAGCAAGAGATTTGGTGAAGAAAAGTACTATTCTCAATTTAGATAAAGTATATCTTTTTAAATATATATAAAGAGCATATATCATTGTTGTATTCATTAACAGCCACATCATTTTAAATATTATTTGCATCAAAGGCAGGTGTGCAAAGTTTAATAGCTGCTTATATTCCTTTGACTTCTAGCTCCAATGTATATTCATGTAACTCTAAATACGTTTTATGTGTCATAATTTTAATGAGAAAGGTCAGGTAATTTAGGGTGATACTCTTATGAATGCACAATTCATTGCTGTTTAACAGTTCATTGAACCTAGTTCTAAATCTCTGTATAATCAGTCAAACAGAAATTCCCGTCGGGATTTCTTGCACTTTCGGGAAATCTCTTTTTTTTTCCGCAGTGAATCCGTAGATAATCAAACTGCTCACGAAAATGCCATCGCAAATCGATGGAAATAAGCAGGTGCTCTCTTCTTCTCTCTCTTTGTTTGATTGAAAAATTCACTTAGAAAAGCAATAACGAGCTGTATTGGATTATTTAGTCATCGATCCAGAAGCATAGAATTAGAATAGTTAGTGGATCCATTCCCAATTATATAAAAGGTTGCACTTTCAAAAAAGAATAAAAAATCTTAAATTTTTGTATTTTAATAGTCTTATTTGTAAACAGTACAATTATATACAATAGTGAAGGATCAATCATCTCTTTTGAGAAATATATTACATCAATACAGGCACATATCTTTATATCATTTGAAACATTTACAAAATGTCAACCAAGACTGAAGTTAAAAATGTAGACCCAAGAAAATCATTCATAGCGGGTTCCTTAGCTGGTGCCATTGAAGCATGTATAACATATCCATTTGAATTTGCCAAGACACGATTACAGTTGATCGACAAAAGTTCAAAAGCTTCTAGAAATCCATTAGTTTTAATATATAATACCGCTAAAACACAAGGCACAGGTGCAATATATGTCGGCTGTCCCGCATTTATTGTTGGTAATACAGCAAAAGCTGGTATTAGATTCTTAGGTTTTGACGCCATTAAGAATCTATTAAGAGATCCAGTTACAGGTGAAGTTAGTGGTTTCAGAGGTGTTGTTGCAGGTTTAGGTGCAGGTTTACTTGAGAGTGTTGTAGCAGTCACCCCTTTTGAAGCAATTAAGACAGGATTAATTGATGATAGACAATCTGCTAAACCATTATATCAACGTAATGGTTATAGTGCGGTAAGGAATTACTCTAGATTAGTTGGTGATTTAGGTATTAAAGGTTTGTACGGTGCAGTTATCCCAGTCTCAATGAGACAAGCTGCTAATCAAGCTGTTAGATTGGGTTGTTATAACAAGATTAAGACTTCTATTCAAGAAATTACAAACGCTCCAAAGGATAAGCCATTGTCATCTGGTATGACATTTATTGTTGGTGCTTTCAGTGGTATTGTTACAGTTTATAGTACTATGCCAATTGATACAGTTAAAACTAGAATGCAAAGTTTAACAGCATCTAAATATTCCTCCACTGTTAATTGTTTCACTACTATCTTTAAGGAAGAAGGTTTAAAAGCTTTCTGGAAGGGTGCTACACCAAGATTAGGTAGACTAGTTCTAAGTGGGGGTATAGTTTTCACTATTTATGAAAACGTTTTAGTAATGCTAGGTTAATCGTAGCAAGATTCCTTTGCAATAGAGACAACATTTAAGTATTCCATAAACTAATATAATATAAGTAAGGATGTAAAATCTATAAATTTTATAAACTATCATATTATGTTCTCATTGCATCTCATACTTTGCTTGAGTGTGTTTATTAATTATAAAATATTATATACAATATGCTTATTTAATATCTATCCTGTGACATGTATTTGCGTTCCATTCTTTTAACCTTAATATAATCCACAAAACTTTTAACTGTAATAAAAGCACCTAGTAAACCAATAAAAATAGCTAATGTAGGTAAATTTTGTTTCTCTTCTTCGAAACCGTGGTTCAAACTGGATTCAAATTCGTCCTGCGTTACTGAATCGGAGTCTATATCCAAATCATCAAAAGAATTCGGATCACTCAAATGGTATCTATCAATAGCTTTATATTTCCCGATCTTGGAAGTGACATTATTCGGAATCATAGAATAAGCATAACCTATGAAAGTTAACCCTAAACCAAATCTAGAACCTTGTTTGGCAGCATGCGATGTGTGTAAAATATATGTGATTAAAAATCCAACAAATTGGAAACTTGTACTGACAATAATATTCCAAAACAAGTTTGCTGCATTCCCCACTGGTAAACCTTCTATACAGATCTCATCCACATACATATCTGAATTACTTAAATCCATACCATAATACGAAGGAACTATATCTGCTGCAGCTTCATCGTAGGATGGCAAAGTTTCATTACGAGCATTCGTTTCATCCTCATTATTGTCTGGTTTGGCCGTTAGATTACTAAAAACGCCATCAATACTAGAGGCTATACCATTTAATGCAGATTCTCCATCAGGTCGTCTTCTGAATACTCTATCTAATATGTTAAAATGTCTACCTATATTATCAATTTGTCTGGCTGCTCTGTCTCTAAACTGCTGTGGTAAAAGACCATCTTGTGGTGTAGTAGCCTCATCATTATTTGAGTCATTGCTATCATTATCTTCTGGCCTATTCATCTCTAAATCCCTGTTCATATCGGCAGATTCATCTAATTCTATATCTGTACTAGAACCTGTAGTTTGGTTAGATATTGTATTGTTTCCATTTGTCAGATCACTTCGTGATAAATCTAAACTAGTATGTGTTTCTTGGGACATTTTATATCTTATGCTGTTTCGTGAATATAACTTGATTGAAATTAAATTCCCCTATCTGTAACTTATTATTTTAATCAATTGGAGACTATTAGTGTTTTGTGCAGTTCACTTATCGTGGAGAAAATTTATATTGCTTTTTTTTCTCCTTTATGTCTGTTCGTCAAATAGTAAAAGATCTCAATATACGATTTTCTAACTATAATATTACTATGTTATACTAACTTAGTATAATTATTTCAAACTAAGCAGGTTGATATAATTCTAGACCTACGGTACCCGTACCTGTAAGTTTGTTGGTGTAACCTCTGTTCCCATTAAGTGGTAAATAAATATTTATATCTCGTAGAAACGGTGATATGAATTGTCCGCACAGCCAAGTAATCACGAAGAGAGAAAAAGTTGCTCTTTAAATACTACGTAAAATAAATGCCTATTCGTCGAAGGTGATACAAATTTTGTACAAAAACAATGAAGGATCCGTAACGACAAATAAAAAGTTTTTAATCAAGGGATTTATATCTTATTACAACTATATAACATACTTTTATAACTATGTTTTATATATATGTATATATATATATATATGTTCAATGTATTATTCAATTAATGCATGTGCAGCAAACCGCGTCAGAGGAATCTCATTTGATTTGGTTCGGGTCTTGTGGTAAACTAACTTTTTTGTTGGCTGTAGGATCAACTAGTGCTTGATTATTTGTTATAGAAGGGTTTGTAGTAGGTACAGTGACTATGTCCTTATTCACAGAATCAACTCTATTCACTGGCTGAGGTAAGGAAGCTGTAACAGGTAACATCGTTGGTGCCTTACCTTCTTGGGCAGATTTCATAACGTCATCTTTCTTCTTTAATTTAATGCACAGAAGTAATGATTGACCTGGGATATTATCAATAATGTAACATGGAGGTGGGAGAGGTTTAGGACCCGCTGGTCTTGCTTTGTATTCTATAGTTGTCTTTAAATCGTATGAGTTGACGGATGGACCTAAATCGACACCACCTGGCAACAAGGTAGTTGGGATTGGGGTACGGAAGGTTCTTGGAAGATCTGAAAGATCTGGTAATGGAATATCGGTGGCACTTGCAGAACTGTTACTTATACCAGATGCACTTCCTGGGACGTTGTTAGCTGCGGAGGCACCCGAGGCATTACCTCTTAAACTATTAACTGAACTATTCATATTGTCTGCACCTGTATTGTTGGCGGTAATTAAACCATAACCACGTCTATTGAAACGACCTTGTCTTCTCTTACGTCTTGTATCCCTATCATTATCTTTGTCTAATCTTTCTAACTCCGCAGCAGAGATTTGTAACAGATTTGGAGTGTATACTTTAGTTTCACTTTGAGGTCTGAAAATATCATCTAATGTAACAACAGATAATAATCTACTTCTAATATCGTCATCTTCTACAGGTTGCCCATCAAAAGTATATCCTAATAAAGCTAAGGACTTATGATACATGTGAACTTGTTCTCTAATTGAATGCGAGATTGCTGTTACAAATTCGCCAGGCAATTGTAATTCTTGGCACATATTTTCTGCAAACTCTTCTGCATCATTTTCTGTATTTGAAATATCCCATTCAAATTGATCAATCAATTGGTTTTGTCCGACTACAATATCCAACTTAATCTTAATTCTCAGATCATCACCACCTGTACGATGTTGATTTAATTCAATGTATGGATTTGGTTGGAACTTTAATATTTGATCTTTAATCGATCTGGATATGGTATGTGTTAAGGATTTGACATATGATTCATCAAATTTATAATCCATCAGCATATCCCTAACAAAATCATTGATATTTACCAATTTATCATTCTTGTTCCATAATAAAGTATCTCTAAGGAAAAATTTGTCTCTTTCTTGATCAAATTCTAATCTGATTGGTACTAATTGATCTCTCGTATTATACTCGTTATCTGACATGGCATCCTTATAAACAATCTCATCGTCAAATAAAATATTTTTGCGCATACCCTTTTGAACGAATTCAGGAATAATATTTGTGACTTCATTACTATTCCCATTACCGTATCCAGCATAACCGGTACCCCATATACTTGCCGCTGGAATGTTTTTCGAAGTAAGAGTGATACTTTGCATTCTAGTATTTTTCAAATCTTGGTAATATTTAAGAACATGGAATTGCTTTGCAATGTATTCTTTATTGCTGAAACCATATATACTGAATGGTTCGTAACCTTGACTTTCTTTCTTACGATCTTCTTTAAATTTTTCATCACGTTTTATTATTTGTTCATAAAATAACGTATCTGTAGTTGGTTCTGTTTCCTTTGAGGACCAATAGCTTGCATTAGGTAATTTTGTCTCCTTTGGATCATATTCGATCGTTTGATACTTTGGAAGCTTTAGTTTTGGGAGTTCAGGTTCGGGTAATTGCATAGTTAAATCAAAATGAGGTGGATTATTCATCGGTTGTGCTGCAGGAGTTGCATTAGCTGGTGCTGTAGTAGTTACAGGAACAGCGTTTACATTCTTCGGTGTCTTTGGTTTGGTTTTACGTTTTGGTTTTGAACCAGTGTCTGTTGCCGATCCAGACTTCTTATTGCCCGAGGTATTACCAGTTTGATTTAATGCATTTTGACCCTTTGTAGAAGCTGTACTTGCTCTTTTCTGGGATGGTTTTCTTTTGGTTGTAGCTGGTTTGTTTGGGGGCACAATTTGAGATGGGACAGGTACAGTCATTGGATTCCCGGCCCCTGACATATTTCCTTGTAAATCAGCTGGCAGAACTGATTTCCCTTGTTGTAATTGTTGCTGATAACGTTGCTGCACTTGTTGTAAAGCCATTGTGATTGTAGTTACAGCAGCTGGATTCTCTTTCATCATGGCTTGTTGCTTTAGAGTATTTAAGACTTGTAGTTGAGCTGGTAACGCTAATTGCGCAATCTGAGGAGGTAAGTTGATCATGCCAGGTTGTTGATCGGTGTTATTATTAGCACCCTGATTCTGTTGCTGCTGTTGCTGCTGTTGCTGCTGTTGTTGTTGTTGTTGTTGTTGCATTTGCTGCTGTTGCATTGGATTCATAGAGCTTGGCACTGAGCCGCTCTTGTTGGTTAAAGTGGGGTTTGACGCACTCATATTGTTATTTTTTCTATTCCCATTTGCAATGTTGTTATTGTTATTATTATTCATGCTAGGCTGACTCATGTTGTTATTGTTGTTACCATTATTATTCTGTTGCTGTTGTTGCATTTGTTGCTGTTGTTGGATACGGCTTAGAAGTAGTTGCTGATGTCTCTGTTGTGTCATTCTTAGTTGTTGTTGTGTTAAAGATTGCAGAATCTGTTGAGGTATTTGTGAAAAACTAAATGCTGGTGTACCTATATTACTAAACACACTACGTATAGTATTTTGATCATTCCCACTATTATTGTTTTGTGACCCGTTATTACTATTATTTGAGTTTTGGATGTTATTATCGCCGACAACATCTTGCAATGAATCCTGATTATTCATCTTTGAATTCGTGTTACTGTGTAATTGTAGTTCTACTGATGTAATTTCCTAACGATACACGCCTGTTCTTTACCCTTTGTGAGAATTCTTGATTAATTTATTACAATAAATTCAATAATAATGGTATTGTCGTTGTTCTCTTTAGCATATATGTTTCACCTTTCGCTTCTTGTCACTTGTTTGTTTTGTTTACTTGCAGTTGTCGTTCTTTCATTTTTCCAAATTTCAAATTTGAAATCTCGTAATTACGCCTTGTCGAAAGAAAGAGAGAAGAGGGCGAAAAAAAAATAAATTGTTGCTAGCGACTGATCAAGAATTTATCAATAAATGGTGTGATTGAATTGATTGGAATAACACTTTAATATAAAGTGTTTTGATTTCAGAGTTGTTGCACTATTAAGAGATATTAAATAGGGAAACCGAGAACGATGTACTTATCATTCTACATTACAGACTCTCGAAATGGATTAATTTTCCAATATTTACCAAGTGCAAATGCACCAACGTTCAGTGATTTATGGGTTAAAATGAAAAGTGTAGAGAATGTTGATTCAGATATATCGAGTTTTTATGAGATCAAGATTGGGAAATATCTAAATGTTTCTAGATATCATTCTAATGTAAACAATTTAAATTATTGGTGTTTAAGCTCTAAGGAGAATGATATATCTAATGGATCCGGTACAAATAGAATCGAACCGCTTGTTCTATTGGAGAATATCGATACAATATTAATGGAATATTTTAATAAGGATCAATTGACGGTTAAGAAATTGACTAATAACTCGGATCGTTTAACAATGATCTTTAATTATATTATAGATGATGGAGAGCCTCAATTATCTGGGAATTTATATTCAAATAAGATTAAAGAGGTGATACCTTTACAAAATGATTTTACTAAAATTATTCATTCAACTGCAAAAAATTTAAGTAATGCAGTTGCTAATTCATCACAGAAGAAAGATCTTAGATATCATGGTGTAATGAGTTCGAATACGACGATAATGGACGATAATGCCGTACCATGGAGAACCACAAAATTTACACCGTATAGTAAAGAAGAAATATATTTGGATTTTAAAGAGAAGGTTAAATTAGTGTTTCAAAAACATGGGAATGGGAAGCGTAGAATATTTTCAAGTAATGGCTATATTAATAATGAACTTAAAAGCGGTGATAGAAGTTCTCGAATGAGATTGGTCCATGGATCGATATATGGATCCATCGAAGGACACAGTTTATTAAATGGTAATATGCCAACCATTGAATTGAATTTGAATAATAATGGATCCAATTTAGGTATACCACGGTTTCATAATTGTGTAAATATTGAGGATTATATTGTTGATAATGAGGATCCGAATTTATTAAATACTAAGATTAAATTTATTCCACCGGATGGTAAATTTCATTTAATGGATTATAATATTAATTTACAAAATGATATGAGCAGTAATGATATGGGATTGATTAGTATAAATTTCGAAAATAATCTTGGATTAAATGATGATGAATTTGAAATTACTGTAAATATTAATGGATCATCAAAGGTTAGTAAAATTAAGAATTTAGTTATTGATTTAAGATTTTTTGAAAAGATGAATAATAATGATGATAATGATTCATCGGTTGAATTACCACAAGGTAAGATTAAAATTTTACGTAATACTCATGGTAGATTTTCTCATGATGTTGGAGCCGTTACAGGTAGTTGGATCTTTGATGTTAGTACACCAACAGGTACAATAGCTGTGTTAAGAGGATGTATTGAGGATGTCAGCGTTTCTAAGGATACAGAGAGTCAAGAATCCAAGACCAAATCAGTGGGTTCGATGATACTGCAAGCGTTAAATGTGAAATATGAGTATGAGGGACAATTAATCTCTGGTATAAAGGTTAATTCGATTGATGTCTCTAAAGGATTACGTTCAAGTACAACTTCAAATGTATTTAAAGGTTTCAAATATATTAGTGAAATGATAGATTGTGAATTACGAGAATGCTAATATAGATATATATCGATATAAATACGACAAATGGAATTTAGATTGTGAAATGCTTAGCATATTAATAGAAAGATATTATTAATTGTAATAGTACTAAATAGTTTAGAAGTTGAAGGGCTCTCTTATAGAACCTTAAAATGAAAAAGGGAAACAGTTACACATTCGAGTTAAATTTGAAGGGAAGTCAACATATAAATATCCGACCACAACAGTTTACCTGTCGTTAATATCTATCGATCCATACAGTTGGTGAAAGATGTTTTTTTTTTTTGGTTGTGGTACACTTCACATAGTGTTCCTGGTAACAACCAAAAGTCTTCAAGTATAGTACAGAAATATAATTGAATTAAATTTGGGGAATAATTCTGATGTTGTTAAAAGAAATTTTTGTTTCAAAAAATGGAATCTGTTGTAAATTGTTGTGTTTGGAAAGTTATTTGAAGAGTACTAAATTGTAAATTCAAGTAAATATTCGTACAAGATGATATTTTGCAGAATGGTTTTATTTACTGTAAATTCTTGATAAAAATGAAGTACTACAATTATTCAAAATTGGGGTTAATCAATAATTATTATGAGCGATTTAAATTTGATAATCCAGCTATTTTGATAGAAGATATTATTATAGTAATTTTATATATAAGTCTCTACTCTTTTAAAACCAGTAGTTATAAAAATTTAATTCACTTACATAGAAAGAAATATTTAATTTCGTTAATATTTACAAGTTCAAATTTCTTTCTTCTTATACTAATTTACAGTATTTGAGGTAATAGATTATTCAGATATTATTTCGTCTTTTCACTAACTTGCAGTCGAGTCAACATATCACATCAGACCATTTATTTAATCTGTCGCTCGTGATTAGTTGAGCTATACAATTCGCGTCGGACGGTATCTTATTTCCGTTTCAGCCTGATGTTCCAGCAGTTATGTAATCGCATATAGTACCAATCCAAGATATATCTGACAGTTGTTCTCACTGGGGATCCTGACACCCATAAGGACTTCAATAACTCTCTAGTATTATATAACAAACAACTAACTTGCAAAAGGAGTTTTAACTTCCATAGACAACCAAATACCCAAATGCAAATACATTTACCTCTCGAATATATTCCATTAGATCGTATCTTATTCTAGTTTTAACTTTATGATAGCTTATATGACAGCGTAAGATGGAGTAAATCTACTGCCCTGCATTGTACCTCATTGCACATACACACGGCTCGCTCTTATCACCGACGGAGAAAATATAAGCTAGTTCATATGTAAAAACAACAACTTGCGACTAAATATTAATACAAATTCCGGTCATTACTCAATCAAAATAAAATTATTGGAGAGATATTCATTTAATCTGTATTTATGCAGTGTAGCATAGTGCACGAATAGTAATATTTTTAATATTTCTGTGCCCACCGCCATGTCTACTTTTACGCAGTTCCTATATTTCTCCACCTGCTCTCCCCGCTCCAATATTTACGATGGCAGTTACCGCAAAAGGTTCTCAGTCCCCTTTCCCTTATTTTTGTTTGTTTGTAGAACAGCGAAGTATATTGTAATCCGGCTTTACTCGTTTCGGACTTTGTCTCGTTCGGTCATAAACTAATTTCTTTCCGGGCGGCTATTGACAAGTTGGAGACAGACATTGGGGTAAAAATAACTGGGAATCATATATATATATATAGATATAGGTAATAAGATATATTCAATCAATATTTTAATTTTATTTAACTTTACATTATTTCATCTATAGCTTCAAACATATGAATTAAATATATACACACACATATGTCAAATCAATTATCATTCAAGGATAAAGTAGTCGTTATTACAGGAGCAGGCGGTGGATTAGGTAAAGCTTACGCTTTAGAATATGCTAAACGTGGAGCAAATGTAGTCGTTAATGATTTAGGTGGGACGTTAAAGGGGTCAGGTCATAATGCAAAAGCTGCAGATTTAGTTGTTAATGAAATTAAAGAAAATGGCGGTATTGCTGTAGCAAATTATGATTCTGTTACAGATAATGCTAATAATATTATTAAAACTGCAATAGATAATTTTGATACCATTGATATTTTAATTAATAATGCGGGTATTCTAAGAGATGTATCATTTAATAAAATGTCTGGAAAAGATTTTCAATCTGTTATTGATGTTCATTTAAATGGAGCTTATAAGATTACAAAAGCTGCTTGGCCTTACATGCGTGAACAAAAATTTGGTAGAATTATTAATACTTGTTCACCTGCAGGTCTCTTCGGTAATTTCGGTCAATCAAATTATTCTGCCGCTAAATTAGGTCTTGTTGGATTTGCTGAAACTTTAGCTAAAGAAGGTTATAAATACAATATTTTAATTAATTCAATTGCTCCTTTAGCAAGATCAAGAATGACAGAAAATGTTTTACCAGCTCACATTCTAAAACAATTAGGCCCTGAAAAAATTGTCCCATTAGTGTTATATTTAACTCATCCAGATACAAAAGTGACAAACTCAATCTTTGAATTAGCTGCTGGTTTTTATGGTCAAATTAGATGGGAAAGATCCTCAGGTCAAATATTCAACCCAACTGATCCAAATTTTTTTACTCCTGAAGCAATCTTAAATAAATGGGATCAAATCATTTATTTAGAGGATAAGCCCTTCAATAAGACTCAACACCCTTATCAATTATCTGATTACAATGATTTAATTACCAAGGCTAAAAATTTACCAATTCAAAATGATCAAGGTAAAACCAAAATTACTTCTTTAAAGGATAAAGTTGTTATAATTACAGGTGCAGGAGGTGGTTTAGGTAAATCCCATGCTTTGTGGTTTGCCAAATATGGTGCTCATATTGTTATTAACGATATCAAGAATCCAGAACTGGTAGTCAACGAAATTAATACTAAATTCGGTTCAGGGACTGCAATTGCTGATAATCATAATATTATAACCGAATCACAAGAGATTGTAGAAAATGCAATGTCACATTTTGGTAAAATTGATATTTTAATTAATAATGCTGGTATTTTACGCGATAGATCATTTATTAAAATGACAGATAATGAATGGGATGCTGTTTTGCAAGTTCATTTAGGTGCAACTTTTGCAATGTGTAAAGCAGTTTGGCCAATTTTCCAAAAACAAGAATATGGTTATATTATCAATACTACTTCAACTTCAGGTATTTACGGTAATTTTGGTCAAGCAAATTATGCTGCAGCTAAGGCAGCAATCCTAGGTTTCTCAAAGACATTAGCAGTCGAAGGTTCAAAGAAAAATATCAAAGTTAACATCATTGCTCCACATGCAGAAACAGCAATGACAAAGACTATTTTTGGTGAACAAGAATTGAAAAATCATTTTGATGCTTCTCAAGTATCCCCATTTGTTGTATTATTAGCTTCAGAAGAATTACAAAAAATTAGTAAACTAAAGACAGGTGTTACAGGTCAATTATTTGAAGTTGGTGGTGGTTGGTGTGGTCAAACTAGATGGGAAAGATCTTCTGGTTTTGTTGCCTTATCTAATGACATTACACCGGAACTTATCAAACAGAACTGGTCAGAAATTACAAATTTCAACAACGGTAAATCTGTTCATCCACAATCTACTAATGAATCATCAATGGCAATTTTACAAAGAGTTCAAAAAGCTGTTATGTCCAAGCAAAACTCTGGTGAAAACAATAATGATTCCAAGTCTACTGGTCCTGGTACTTTCAATTACTCTACAAAGGAATGCATTCTTTACAATTTAGGCCTAGGGGCTAAATCAACAGAGTTACAATATGTCTATGAAAATGATTCAAAATTCCAAGTTTTACCAACTTATGCAGTGATTCCTTTCATGCAATCAACAATTTCTTTGGATATGGATTCATTAGTTGATAATTTTAATTATACAATGCTGTTACATGGTGAACAATATTTTAAATTAGGCTCAACTAAATTACCAACTAATGCTCAACTGAAAACTGTTGCTAAACCATTACAAGTCGTAGATAAAGGTGGTAAAGCCGCTGTCATTGTAGGTGGATTTGAAACGTATGATATCAAGACCAAACAGTTGTTTGCTTATAATGAAGGTACTTTTTTCATTCGAGGTGCAAAAGTTCCATCTGCAAAACAAATCAACAATAAAAGATCACCATTTGCCATTCAAAATTTTAAGGCACCTGTTTCACAAATTCCGGATTTTGAAATTGAAATCCAAACCGATAAGGATCAAGCTGCTCTGTATAGATTATCTGGTGATTTAAATCCGTTACATATTGATCCTGCTGTTGCAAAATCTGTTAAATTTCCAAAACCCATCTTACATGGATTATGTACAATGGGTATTACTGCAAAGGCCATCTATGAGAAATATGGTTCCTATGATGAATTGAAGGTTCGTTTCACTAATGTTGTATTTCCTGGTAACAAATTAAAGATCAAAGCTTGGAAAGAGGGTAATATTGTTATATTCCAGACCATTGACGTAACTAGAGATGTTGTTGTCTTAGATAATTGTGCATTGAAATTAGTTGACAAAGCGAAATTATAACAATGTCTCTTCCGAATTATATATTCTTTTAATGTATATTATGTATTTAAATATCGCAATGAAAGTAAAAAAAATTCATATTAATGTTTTAAGGACACTTTTTTTATACGTAGGAATATATAAATATATAATAAATAATGGTGAATCTTTGTTTAATTTGGTCTATCTTCAGCAGGGATCTCCTTTTGCCAATTTGGACCAATTAATGGCATCTTACTGAATAAAGTTTGTTGAAATAATGGCCAACCTTCAACAAATACAAAGATACCAATTAGTGAAGAACCACCCCATAACATTAAATTTGGTGTATATGATGTTAAATTCTTAATATTTAATCTGCCTAAATGTGGTAAAATTTTAAAACGTAATCCTGAAGTGTACTAGTTTATAAAGAAGGGAAGACAGTCCTTGTTAGTAAAAATGAAATTCATTATTATGTGACTTGGAGTATATTAAATTATACGTACTGCAACCATGATTATGTATGTGAATGTGAATTTGTATGTGTGTTTTTTTGTTGTTGTCTGTTCTTGAGATGATACAAATTATATCAACTTGTTTGCGTTGTTCTTATATACTATAGTTTTCTGCTGTTTGTAACTTTTCTTACAAGGAGGATATCGGTCTAAGAGGATATTCTACATCTGCCTAAATTGAAGTTGGCCCTGTATAAGTGATGGCCCAAACCTCATAGTAGTGCGAACTCCACTGCGCAAAGGGTCATCTCCTGTTTTGTGCAGCTTTTTGTCTGTCAACTCTCCCCATCCTGATATCTCTTGTTCTGCGATGTGATTGGCTGAGGGGAGTTGTCTATTCCACGTAATTTGTGTGTACAAAACGGCTTTTACGGGGAATACTAATTAGCGCAGCCGAAAATTGTCGTGGGACTAGCCGTACCTCAATTAGGGCAAGTGAGGGTATTCAATTAGGGCATTTAGTATGTTCTGAGATTGACACATGACACACTTAATGATAATGATGACTTGCCATTTGGATAAAGAGAGAAAATATAATGAATGGAAACATCAAAGCTACTCATTATTTTATAAGTAATTGTTTCGGTTGTTATTTATTTTCATTCACACGATATCTGAATTTTAGGGACCAGTAATCACGTCCTGTTACTTTAATTCTTTTCAAAAGTCAAATATATATTACATCTTTGACAGAAATATATATATGTAGCTTGGAACCAGCGGACCTATACATAATTTGATCTACAAGTACTGCATACCTTTAACTTTCTTCAACATTGCGAAACTCAAGTTTCATATTTTTCATGTTCAATGTGAGGATGTTAGGATATACTAACGCCAAGTGTTTCTAAGGATGGCCCCAATTCTGGTCTTTTGTATTAAAAAAATCAACTCTCAGTCACAATATCAATATGGTGAAAATTGAATTAATAACCAAAAGGAATAATGCAGTCTCAAATCCTTGGTCTTGGAAGAAGTTAACTAATGATCTCCTTAGAGTGAGGTGACATATGAGAATGATAACAAGAAATATTAGACAACATCTTTTATAATCAATGTTCAATGTTGTAACAAATGTTCTTCAATCTATGTCTTAAAAGTACAAGAATCTCTCTTATTATAAGACTGATCAGAATCTGAAAAACCGTTATATACTAAACTGTTGAATAACACCAAAAAAGTTAGTTTCAGTGATAAATGGCATTCCACTATTGTCTCTAGAAAAGTTTTTAATACTATAAATCTTAAGCTTTGGTAAATGGTTCACAACCCCACATTTCTAATGTCGATCTTTACCTAATGGGAACGGCTTATAGATGTTATTGTTAATGACGAAAATTTGATGAGATGCTTTTTGGAATAGTTTCTAATTTTGTTCCATTTCTTTACCCAATCAAATACTAATAGTACCTTAATAATGATATACTTAAAAAAAAACTAACTGACTCCTAAGAGGAGGAGAAGTTATACCAAAAATATGTTTAAAAATGATGAATCACAAAAGAATAATATTTCGTACCTCCCAGGTTGCCTACTGCTTAGTGCAATGTCACTTTAATTATGAACCCATTACATATACATACTACAGGGATCAACTGAAGAGCATAACACTTACCACATTAGATACTTATTAAACCTTCAATAATTTCAATCCAAAATCATTTAATCATTATTAGGTTATGTTTAGAGAGCCCATTCTACTTGCATGCTTACAATTAAAACCTTGTAATTAAGCACATACTGTATTGTTTTCATGCAATACATCGATGATCTCGTTCCGAATGATAGACGCGGCCATTGAAGCCTTCGTCGACAAAAGGCAACCAATAACTAATCTTTGTATAAATAAACAATATGTCAAAATATATATAATTATATACGTCATATATATAGAGGGATATAGAATTCGATATTAAATTTATAGTTATAATAACCTTTGGTATTTCCACTTATTACAATTCTAAATATATATCAACTATTCTAAAACCGTACGATAAAACAATACAATACATAGTGCATAATAGCTGTGAAGTGAAAATTGTCGGAATTTCTAAGTGATGCAATTACATGAAAAATATAAAATATTTTATGAATATAATTCGGCAAAGATGAATAAATTTGATAATGTTCAATATTTAAAGATCTACAAGAAAAGAAAAGAGAATGAAAGTAATTGAGAATATTAGATAATTTCTACAATGCTAGTATTGGAGATTTATAATCACGATATAATGAATCCAAAATTATATAAAAGGGAGCAATATTTCATGTATTGAAATATTTTGTTTCTCTAAATATTTTGTATATTATTTTTAATTTTATATATTAAAAGAAATCAGACGAATATAGGTTGATCTAATGTCACAATGCGGAATCTTTGTAGTATTAGAGAAGTTAATAGACATAATCTGTATATATAAACCTGAATATCCTCTTATAATTGTATATATATCTATATAACAATTATATAGAGCTTTTAAATATTAAATTGATCTCATGAAAATTTTCTCTTCTCGATGCTCATCGATTTTCACTTTTCATTTTGTCGCGCCACGCATATCTACGTGTCTACGCAACTATTTCGATCTTTAATAATATAACATAAATGTGCATTTAGTAACATTTTTCAACACATAATAACTTTGTACAATATATCTTTAAGAAATGGAATCTGATAAATCAAAAAATTTACAACAAAAATGAGTACGTTGACGATTATAAAGTGCATTATTTCTGAATTAATTGATATGTTGCAAAGTCTATTATGAGGTTTTTAGTTTCTTATATGTTGTAAATTTTTAGATTTATCAGATTCCATTTCTTAAAAATTAATGTACAAAATATTATGTTATTAGAGCAACGTGTATTCGTCTGATCTTTTTAGTAAACAAATTACAAATAATATACAAAATAATTAGGAAATACAATATTTCATTGCATGAAATATTGTTCCCTTTATATACCATTGGATTCATGATTTCGTGATTATAGATCTCGAATACTAGCATTGTAGAAATTATGTAAGATTTTGAATTACATTTCTCTCTTAATCTTTATTCCTGTAGATCGTTAAATATTGAACATTATCAAATTTATCAACCTTTATCTTTTTATTCTTATTCTATTTTATGTTTTTCATGCAATTCTTCTGCTTAGCAAATTCCGACATTATATCCATATTATAAGCATATTATGAGATAACCCCTGTAGTGGAACCGCATACTACAACGTTGCACAGGATAATACCATTAACCTGGTACTATATATTTCTAATAACTACCCCATTGCAAAAACCCTATATCTTAGTATTGAAAGTTCAATTTATTAACTTCCATTTTGGAGTTAATATTTATATAGGGAATATATTTATATCTCTCTACTTTAATAAGTAAATACTAGTCATCTCTCTAGAACTTTTCCAAAGAGCTATATATACTAAGTATATATCTATTCTTTATATAAACAATTTTCGACGATCTCCTCATCGCAAGTTTTTCCGATCTCCTCATCGCAAGTTTTTCCGATCTCCTCATCGCCTCGGCATATCTACCGTCTG
>PPOO01000799.1:0-15102 GCA_003708545.1 Maudiozyma turicensis
AAATTTTCTGACTTCTTAAGTTCATGTAAGGATTTTGGTAGCGATATATGTTTGAATGCAATCTTCGAATACACGTCGGCATCAGCAAGATTGTTGAATTCATTTGTGTCAGAGCTATCATTGAACCTTTTTAACCATTTCTTGAAAATTTGATATGAGATATAATGTCTCGATTTTCTTATTATCGAATCATGGGGTAATTTCATATAACGATAACATAAATTTTCAATATATCTTGGAGATACATCATCCATTTTGTCACTTCCATTATCCATCCTTAAAACATAATAGAATATCTGCTTTGAATTAATGGTATTATCATATCCATTACTTGTAGAGAATAAACTAACGTTATCGTTAGGTTGAAATTTTGAAATAATTTCTTTTTTCTCAAGATGAACCACAGGATCAACCACATAAGTTGAAGTACCATCGAAACTTAATTCTATCCAAAAATATGGTTGTAAGAGATCCGAATCAAATTGATTCGGCACAACTTCTAACACATTATCATTTTCTTTCTTTCTGATATCAGATTTATCAAAATTCATCAATGGTAAACTGAAACACAGTGATAATTTTTTGACATGATCTGATAAAACGTTCCTCAGGATGATGTAAAAGAACAAACATAGTATATCACGATTTGCCATCTTTTTTTTGGCCATTAAACGTATGTGGTGTAAGATATCATCATCATCATCATCATTAGATTCACTCTTGGTATCCGGTATTTGGTTTGTTAAACGGGGTCTCGAACCGTAATACAAGTGTTGGTTCTCGAGGATTTTCTTGGCAGATTCGGAAGGTACAAAATTTCCTGTCTCATTATCAATTTGATTTATCATCACATCTAATCTAGAATTATTTTGTCTAAAACCATTAGAATTTATTTGGTAATGATCTCTAAACCACATTACTAAGCCCAGTAATAAAGTGGGAAATGTATCTTCCTTCTCCTTCTCATTCGTTAACAAGCTCCATTTCTTAAATTTCTTGAGCAAAGTCTTGGGGATGGATCTTTTTAATCGTTTGTTTAGTCTATCGTTTGTAGTCCATTTCATCCTTTGTTTAAAAGTACACATCATAAATGGGATCATCGTTAAATGGATAGCAAATTTGAGTCTGCGTAAAGTCTCATTGTTCCTCTTTTGTTTCAATCTTTGTTTTGATAATTTTTTTTTTCATTTCTTTGTAGCGATATCTGATCATTTCCACTAGGTATGTTAACAGTTATTACCTTATCAAGTGCAACATCTTCCCACTCATCATCACTGATGGATTCGTTTTCACTTATGTTATCCTTATCATTGTATAGACTATCAAATTCTTGGTAACCGTCCGAAGAATTTTCCTCCTCCCAATAATCCATAATTTCATCATTATTGTTGGAAACGTTGGAATTGTCAGACTTGATTAGCACTTCTGACTTCTTCTGTTTTTTATGTGATTTTTCATGTTCGCAATCATCATCCACAAATAGTCCGTTCTTCTTTACAGTTTCTCTCATATATCGAGTATAGGACTTATTCAAACATTTCTTGATGTATTATTAAATCTTTAAAGATAAAATATGAAGTACTTACAAACTCCATCTTCAAATAAATATAGGAATGAACGCTGCGGACAATTTTCTTATTCCCCATAGTGTAATTAAAATTTCGCACTGCAACTTCTTTGTCCAGCCGACGAGTATCACCACAATAACAAACTCCGTACAAGCACAAGTATGTGTCATAATTTACAGCATCTACTGATTAAAGGATATATAAGATATAGTTAATACAAACAGGTCTTCAGCTAATGGAAAGTCTTATCTGGATATGTTTCTAATAGTTGTTCAGAATGTCTCCAGTAATCAAATTTATCCGGAGTCTTCAAGTCTACGTCAACAATATTTACTTTTAGTTCGTCAATTATTTTCATTGTGTCATCCCATTCAATAAAGCATGTAACATCTCTTAAAGTCATGAGTAACTGGAGATCAGTCATACCATTACTTGGACTCTTGTTAGTTCGCATTTGTACTGTCCTTTGAGCAGTGAATATTTTTTGAAGAACATTATCTTTACTTTCAAAATACTTAGTGATCATTTCGATAAATTGTGATGGAACAACTTCTCTAGTCTGAGAACTGATAATTTTATTGAGTTCTGTTGAATCCTTCAGCAAATTCGAATAACAATATTCAATATTTCTTCCTTTCCTTAAGTTATCTACACAATTCCTACAATAAGATGTTGGATAGTCCAGCCATTTAGGTTTAATTTCTACCAATATTCTGGAATAATCTTTATTCCCACATATCTTTGTTTGATGGTCCTTCTGAATGGTATTTTTAAATACACGAGTATCCTTTAAATTTGGTAATTTGAAGCATAATATTTTATCTGTGCCTGACAATCTTGAACGATTGACGTATTCGCGAAAAACATCAAGTACAACTTCAATGGGAATTTCAACAAGTTCCATAAAACATATCAATCCCCGAGGAAATAAAGGAAGAATTTCCGCTTCAATGAAAGCATGATTCTTTTTGGTATATTGATTGCACAGATTAACTGAATTTGAGTATTTTATGCAACATCGATATAAAGAACCTGATTCATCAATTTGTAGAAGGATATTAGCGTTCCCCTTACCTACCAACTTCACAACCATGAGACTCGATTATTGTAATCTCGATTACCATGTCAGTATATAGTAACACGCCAAGCATCGACAGTAATACCTTATCCTTTACTTGAATCCTAGTCATTGGGTGACGTTTCATTCTGTAATCAAAAAAATAACAAAAAACATCACATTATGAACTATGGCGTTACGGTTCTGTACTGCACAGTGAAGTCACCGCAGAACTGTGCTCGGAATGAAAAATTTTTCTTTGAAATTTTGTTAAGCGATGAGCATCAAGCAAATTGTGAGTAACTGAAAGTAATTATAACTATAAAATTAAATGTAATAGGATAACCCATAGATAGATCTGTATATAATTCACTAATCTAACCAAGTATTGTACAAATAAGGAATTATAACAATGACTTCTACCTTTATTGATATATTGAGAGATACGCCAATCGATGCCATCGGTACCGATGCTAAGAAACCATTACTTTTAACTAAGTTGTATTTGGATTCTTTAATTAAACAATACAAGAAAGATGGTCCAGACCATAATAACATTGCTATCGATGAATTGACGGTTGATGGTTTAGATGCCAGTCAAGTTTGGTGGCAGACTAAGATGGTTCTTGATAATGTTGAAGGTGACTTAATGGAAAGAATTCATAGTTTGAAAGATGCAATGAACCCGGTAGAAAATGAAGAATCTGATGACGATTCTATAGAAGATAATGAAAACGAACAATTAGATGAAGCATCTGAAGAAGAATTAGATAATACAGAAGATGTAGATGAATTAGAAGAAAATGATGAAGACGAAAGTGAAATCATTGAAGGTAAAGATGATTATGTGGATTCTGGAGTAGAAGACAATCTCCAGGATGAAGAACTTGAGGAGAAAGATGAAGAAGAGGAAGAAGTAGAACAGTCCCAACCAGAGGATGCAGATGGCGTCAATGATCAGTTCTTCAATATTGAAGAGTTCAACCGTCAAACTTTAGCTCAAGAAAATAATTTGGATGAAGATGATCAAGATGATGATGATGAAGAAGTTGATTATTTTGCAGATTTGCCATCAGAGGAAGACGAAGAAGCTGATTACTATGAAGATTTCTTTGACAAACCAAAAACTATTACAAAGAAAATGGGAAAAAAGAATGTTGATAATGAAGAGGAGGGAGATAGTGAAAACGACAATGGTTTCTCTGCGATGAATTCGGTGAAACTTGATTTATTCGAGGATGCTGATGAAGAAGAAGACGATATAGAAGGAAATGAAACTAGTAACACTGAAAAGCTGTCAACTTATCAAAAACAGCAATTAGAAATCCAAAAGCAAATTGAACAATTAGAAACTGAGGCTATAGCTGAAAAGAAATGGGCTTTGAAGGGTGAAGTAAGAGCTAAGGAAAGACCAGAGGATGCATTATTAACTGAAGATTTGGAATTTGAGAGAACAGCAAAGCCTGTACCTGTTATTACCACAGACGTAACCGAATCTCTTGAAGAAATGATTAGAAAGAGAATTAAGGAATTCAATTTTGATGATTTACAAAGAAAGACGATAAATGATTTTACACAAAGAGGACAAAGACAACAAGTTGAAATAAGTGATGTGAAATCATCAAAATCATTAGCAGAAATATATGCAGATGATGCACAGGGCGTATCAAATGAAAACGCGATAAGTGAAGAATTACAAAAGAGTCATGAAGAGATCACAGAATTGTTTAACAATATATCGTATAAATTGGATGTCCTATCCTCAGCACATTTTGTTCCAAGACCGGCCAAAAAATCTTTGGAAGTCAGAGTCGAAACAGCTGCAATCACAATGGAAGATGCTCAACCTCTATCCATGTCGTCGGCTTCAACTTTGGCACCACAAGAAGTATACAAATCTGGGAAGGCAGACAATGATAATGAAATTAGATTGAAGAATGGTACAGTAATGTCTAGAGATGAATTAACAAGAGAAGATAAAAACAGATTACGTAGATCTGTTAAGAGAAAGAGGGCTAAAAACATGTCCAAACTTCCATCTAAGAAGAAATCTAAGAAGGATGATGTCATTGAAACATTAGCTCGTGCCAAGAACATTACAGTTATCAATAAATCCGGTGAGAAACACGATGTTAAGGGTAAATCAAAGTCAAATGGTAATAGCAATAGTGTAACAAACTTCAGATTGTAGATACATAAATTCATAGAGCTACATAACATAAATATATATAATTAATACAACCATACAAGATAAATGAACCGTTGATGAGCCCTCTCTTCTTGTTATTTATAGTCCATTCCCTTATTCTTTACTGGTAGGACGGCTGAAACCTTTGCAGGGCGCGCGCAGTTTCGCAAACGTAAAAAATTTAACGTAAGCAATCTATAAATACAAATGTGGAATTCAAAATAGTAGATACAGTTGAAGTTGAAGAAATCCCTACAAAAAACACTAAATAATCACATAGATATAGAGGTTATCGGGTATAACCATTATTCTGCTATCATTATTACGGATATTAATATTAGAGAACCTCCTATAGTCTTTTACAATGATGATGAAACTGGTTATGGTAGATCCCAGTAAATCTGGCAAAGACAAGGTGAGATCAAATACATTTCATCATTTTAAGAAAACAGAAACTAATGCATCAAAGGGCTCTGAAAAGAGTCGGGCTGATGCTGTAAAGATTGCTCAGGGTAATAAACCAATTGTATTCCATAGATTTGCGGATGATATTGGCAGTTCTCCAGTAGCGACAGAACATAGAGTTGAAAATAGCAATGCTTATAGTAATCATGCTGAAAGTTCAACAGCTGGAAAATCAAGAAACTTGGGAAATGCTCATACGGATTCAATACATATACCGTCGCGTATTAAAACACAGAAAAAGATGATGAATCGTCTTGATTTCCAGAAGAATAATATAAACGAAGATGGTCTAGTGATCAAAGTAGATCCTAGATATAACACAGGGATGGATAAGAGCATATCAAAGTACCATATTTTAAAATCACAAAATAAGGAGTCTCCGCATCACGAACCAATGAAAGATATTCCTCCTCATATTGGATCCCCTATAAATAAAAACAAAGTTAAAAAGGTAACGTTTGTTAATAACGTTAGTAAGCTTTCAGGTAAAACTCATGATATGATAAATGGCTCAAATAGAAACACGTATTATACAGAGTCATTTCCTGCAATTAAGGATGCAGTAGCAGGATCTTCAAAACGATTAGACAATATCAATAAAATTGAAAATTCAACCCTCAAGAAAAGTAATAGAATTACTTCGATGTGTTCGCTAGATGAACCTGATATGCCAATTAACTTCAATGAAATAAACAAAAATGAACAAACCATTACAGAAACGAAACTATCTTCTAACAAAAGAGATGATATAAATAGTTCACATCTGAAACATCATGTAACGAAAGACTATTCAACCTATAAATTTAAAATAAATGTGGCTGACGGGAAGTCGACGAGTGAACTATATGATGATGATTAAACACAGCTTGCACATATGTAAAGGTTTCATTTCTGAAAACAAAGGACAATTATTAAACATTTAGCAGTCAACCTATATATTTATTTATATGATCATCTAGAATTTCAAACCTACCTTATCATCACAATAAATAAGTTATTTATTCGGCACATAAAGCTACCTAAATATTTTACAAATAGATTTTTAATATATATGAGACACCTACATCAATTATGCATATACGGTGAGTAAATATGGTATATTATAGAGACTAAATATATATAGAAAATTTTGTAAAAATAGAAAAAAATTATTATTATTATTGTACAACGATATCAAAATATATAAGCGTGAAAATCTATACTGTTGAAAAAGAGCTATAATTTACTTGTTTTGAAATTATATCTTATACGAATATTCGGAATTGATCATATTAGATCAAAAATATCATACTAAATAGAAGAACAAAATTGAATGGAGTTGAAACGAACTTGTTAGCAGAATCAGAAAATATTTTCATTGATTGTGGCGTATATGGAACGGAAGAAATCGAGCTTGTTGGATATTGAACCAACTGGGTGGTTGCTTTCGTAGTTGAAGTGATAATAGATACCGTGGTAGTTGGCTGAGTTGAAACAGAGGGACTTGATTTTTGTAATTCACTTTTAATAGTAACAGTTGTAGTCGAAACCGTGCTGGATTTAACCGATGAAGATACAGCACTAACATCTGGAGTTTTCATATGATAAACAATATTTGGAATACTAGTAGAACCACTTTGAACGATGTACTGAGTTTCAGTTGAGTAAGTTGTAACATAAGACTCGGACCAGTATATTATAGAAGTAGTAGTTTGAGTCTTAAAGTGGATAATTTCTGGAGTTGAGATTGAGATATTTGATGTTGTAGTTTCCTTCTTTGCACTAGTAGATGATACATTCTGGGCTGCACTTTCTGAAGGAATTGAATTATTTGGAGTCTCAACATGGTAGATAATCTCTGGAGTTGTGCTACTATCAGTACCAACAGTCTCGGTGGTCTCGGTAGAGTATGTAGTCGTATAAGTACCAGTCCAACCAGTAGTAGTAGTAGAAGTGATTATGGTAGAAGGAGTTTCAACATGGTAGACAATCTCTGGAGTTGTGCTGCCATCAGTACCAACAGTCTCGGTGGTCTCGGTAGAGTATGTAGTCGTATAAGTACCAGTCCAACCAGTAGTAGTAGTAGAAGTGATTATGGTAGAAGGAGTTTCAACATGGTAGACAATCTCTGGAGTTGTGCTGCCATCAGTACCAACAGTCTCGGTAGTCTCGGTAGAGTATGTAGTCGTAGAAGTACCAGTCCAACCAGTAGTAGTAGTAGAAGTGATTATGGTAGAAGGAGTTTCAACATGGTAGGCAATCTCTGGAGTTGTGCTGCCATCAGTACCAACAGTCTCGGTAGTCTCGGTAGAGTATGTAGTCGTATAAGTACCAGTCCAACCAGTAGTAGTAGTAGATGTAACAGTAACTAGACTACTTGGTGTTTCAACATGGTAGACAATCTCTGGAGTTGTGCTGCCATCAGTACCAACAGTCTCGGTGGTCACAGTGGAGTATGTAGTCGTATAAGTACCAGTCCAACCAGTAGTGGTAGTAGTAGTAGATGTAATAACGACAGAAGAGGTTTGAGCATATATGGCCATTGATGCTGCACCTGCAGTTGCAGTAATGACAGCAGTAGTGTCAATGGTGGAGGTATACGTTATGTTAGATAATGTATTGATACAACTGTAGGTACCACTAATGGTATGACTTAAAATGTTTGATCCTGCATAAATATCTTGAAGAGCATTAACAAAAAGCATATCGCCAGCAGAAGCATTCTTAACTGTAACATCGATAGTGTTATCGTAACAAACAACATCAGGGTAATTACTTTCGTAAGAGGTTGGTAGCCACCAGTCGTTATATTCTTTTGATAAGTAAACTTGAACAGATGAACATGTGATTGGATTTTTACCATCAGCAGTATCAAATTGCATTTGTTGCATACCACCTAATAAATTACCATCTGGACAAATCATATCTAAATAATAAACTTCTATAGTTTCATAAGAAGTAGTACGACCAATATAGTACATGTTAGTCGGCTTTGGAGTAGATTCGAATTCGACATCTGCAGACATATCTGAACCAAAAGGAATCGTCATGGCACCAGATTCAAAATAAGCAGCATTTGCAAGTTCATATTGATAAACAGAACCACCGCTGTTAAAGTTAAAATCGAAAGAAATTTGACCAGAAACATAGCTATACTTCGACAAATCTGTAATCACTTTGCATTGAACGCTCGTCGTTTCGTAAAAATAGGCAGCTTGTTGAGTAGCATAACATTGCAAGGCGTTTGTGCCATCATCTAAAGCGACGGTCATATTACTAGTTTCTGTAGTTCCGCCAAATTTAATACGGTAGACATGTTCCAGATCTAAAGTGAAGGTATCGCCTACGTTAATACCTGAAGTATCAGGTAAGAAAAACGTAAAAGCGGCTGACCATCCAAGATGTGGTAGTTTGGAAGATGTTGGAGTAATCGAAAGATCATACAGGTTAACATTTGAAATTTCTGCAGCTTTTGAAACAAATAAAAACACCAACAATGTGGTTATAAATCTGCAACAACTAAACATATTGTGATTCGGCATACTGTTTTGTTATTGCTTTTTTTCGATATCAAATCAAATTTTTATAATATAGTATAAGTTTTTCAGACTATTTGAGAACCGGTTTTAAAATTTCCAATTGAGTATAATTTCAATCCATATTTATATGATAAAAACGTTTAATTAAAACCTCATCTCCTTGAAAAAATTTCAGGATAGTATAATGAATAAAGATACTGCATTTTGGATGTTATCTTGTTAGAAGCAATTAGTTACAGCATAACACTCAAAAAAGAAAGAAAAATGTGTCTATTTTTATGAGAATTATTCATTTAAAGCATCGGTAAAACCCCAATACATGCCTTATGCAGCCATTAACTCTCCAGATTTCATCAAGTTTCAATGTGAACCTATCATTTAAAATGTAAGGATTGGTAAACAAAAAAGAAAAAAGTAAGGAAATAATTTCAACTTCTTACATAATAGATGAATCTAGAGGTCAATGATACCATTGATAATTACAAACAATGCCAAAAAAAAATTATATCTCATCTTTGGGGCATTTAACGTTATAAGTCGATGCCAAGTTTCCTATTTGGGTCACCAATGACATTTTTTCTCTTTGTCTCTCTTTGCCTGTCCGCTGTCGCATAGTAGTGAACAAAAAAAAGAAAAGAGTTTGCTCATTTAAATGTAATTTTGTAAATAGCTTTGTTTGGAGATAAAGTAGGATAGATGCAATTATGCAGTCATCTGTGCTAATAAGATTCAATTTAGAGTGCTGCTGTTTGAACATAATACACTGGGATTGTAAGAGATTTTTCTGATCTCTATTAGCTTGGTTTACCTTTAATGAGTTAAGGATCTGTTCCTTCTCTCTACTCCTGGTGAGTCCTTCCACAGTTAACTTTAGAATGATATGCAGAATTTTTCAAATTTGGTGCTATAAGTAATACAGAGAGAAAGGGATCCAAGATCATTAGAATAATATCTAGCTTTTTTCCAAATATTATTTCCAACAATGTATCCTGTATATCAGACTTTTATCGGTATCGTGGTAGTTCCTTTGGCCATCAAATTTCTTTTTCATTTCTGTTTTTTTTAACACAATTAATATTTCCTATTTATTTTAAAGGAAATATTTTGGTAATTAGGTATAAAATGCCTATTAAGTATTTTCTATTTGTTGGGGTTCAATTAACAGAATTACAAATCCAACGTAGCATATAATTTCAAAGGTTGATCTAAAATAAAACAACAAAATATAAGTTAAAAATAGAGAAATATTGTTATTCTTATTATTCTTCTAAGTGATGCTACCTCTTTTGTATTATTTACTATTCATGATGCGTAGTTTAATAAATTATGCACAGTAATATTGGTAGGAATTAACAAGAAAAATTCATTATACCAGTGAAGGACATAATGTAGAAGCATTGATACAGAACGTAAAGACAGATTTCAACATGGGGTATGGTCTCTTATTGGATTATCCTTCGATACAGTTCATAGTCTTTGAAAATCTAGAATATTAGATGAGACTTTCGAAAGTTCAAAATTTTTATAGCAGTCACTACTTTGTCCCCAGGTATTCTTATGATTTCGCATTTCTCAAGTAAAGTACTTGAATCTTCTAACTATGCATTTCATTTGAACCATTTGTGCTTCCTTTTGTTATGTTCCCGCTTGGCAGTTATCTGCAAGTCTTACGATGAATATTTATAAGCATTGTTTGAGATCTTTTTGAAATTCTTTATTTTTCCTAATCCACTATATTTCATTATCACTTGTGTATATTCTTGTCTTTCACGCACATTCTATGATTCCTTTCTGTTGCATGTATCTCTCTTATGGACCATCACGTATACTAATCTTTAGAGGTAGAACTCGCAGACATTAATATCTTCTAAATGTTACGTCTTGTTAGGCGTTCTTGCTGTCGGTTTCGTATAGATCCGAACCCTCCGCTTGCGTTCAGATGTTATTACGCGAATCAGTTTCGCTTTAGCATTGAAAAATTTCGAATCCTCTGTTCACTATAGGGATTTCCTGATTGCCAGATTAAATATAAGAAAGAAGGTGGAGAAGATCCAAGGCTAAAGTTTAGGCAAATTAAATTGTATTGGAAGTAAGGGCTACTAATTATTTATTTCGTTCAGTTTTTCGACCATTATTTGCTTTTATTTAACAGATCAGTTTCATTAGTACGAGTAATAGAATATTGCTTCCGTAATCAATTTGAGTTACTTTTATCTTTAACGAAACTAAGCTAGAGAGATATACACGGTAGTCCCAGAGCGACTGTGGATTTATTAATTTTACTGAAGGATTTATATCAATTAAAGTTTGTTGGAGATGTCTGATCAAAGAATATTTACCAAATATAAAGCCAACGAGATCAAATCTGAACTTCAGATGGTCGACGTGAAAAAGACAAAATCTGTTGTCACAAAAAAGAAGAATGCTTTAAGAAAAATAATAGCTAATTTGACATTAGCTAACTACTCGGAAATGTTACTCCTATTACCAGAAATTCTAAAATTTTGGAAAATTGAGGATGACATGGAAGTTAAAAGAATATGTCATGAATTTATAAGAACTATAGGTTCTATAAAGCCAAGAAGTACAGTAGATTCTTTACCATTTATATTAAATGATTTACATGGAAGAAGCGAGAGAATTCAAGTTATGGCCTTAGAGACCTTAATTTCCATACCATTCAACAAATTTACAGAAGAAGCTTTTGATTTTATAATTCAAATAATGAATAAAAGATCCATTCCTGAAGAATTGATGAAAAATGCTATTTATGCGTTGGTACAATTAGATGATTACGATCATGAGAGAGTTATGTCATTGTTGAATATTTTATTTGATATTGTTAACCATCAATTAGAAAAGCCTACTATTCAGATTGCAGCATTACATGCCTTGTATTTAATTCACGAAGTGGACATAAAGACTCCATTACCGCATATATCTCTTGATGCTGCTTTTAATTTACTGGAACTATTACCTACCCTTAATGAATGGGATACTGCTACATTACTGGACATATTACCAGTTACGGTAGTTCCACAAACTCATGACGATGCATATGATATGATTGATATGATACTCCCTCATTTACAGCATGTTAACTCAGCAGTGTCATTAAATGCATTAAAGATGGTGTTGTACTTGCTAAATTATATTGAAGAGGTGAATCAAGCAATTATTAAGAGATTGTCGAACTCGGTGATTGCGTTATTAGAAAAGCCAGCTGAGTTACAATTTCTTGTATTAAGAAATGTTATCTTACTATTGTTGAGCAGAGATCAGTCATTATTGAAATTAGATGTTCCTTATTTCTTCATCGAATACAATGATCCAATCTACATTAAGGATACAAAATTAGAATGTCTTTATCTTCTATCAAATGAAACAACTTTACCTCAAATACTGGATGAATTGGAAGAGCATGCTACTGATATCGATATTCAAATGTCCAGAAAGGCTGTGAGAGCAATTGGAAATCTTGCAGTTAAGCTTGGAGAGGAATCTGCAGGTAAATGTGTTGACATATTATTACATTTGTTGGAGTTTGGTGTAGATTATGTTATTCAAGAGATTATTTCAGTTTTTCGTAATATTCTAAGAAAATATCCAACTAATTTTAGAAGTGATGTGAAGACTCTGGTTCATTATAAGGATTATGCCCAAGAGACTGAGTCTAGAAATGCTATGATATGGATTATTACACAATATTCTGATATACTGCCAGATTATCTGCAACTTTTCGAAACATTTTGTGCCAACGTATTAAAGGAAGCACCAGAAGTGCAATTTTCCATATTAACCTCAAGTATTAAATTCTTTGTGAGGTATCCTTCGGTGGATACGGAAAAGTTATGTATACGTCTATTGACAGAATGCACAGAAGAGGCAACGAACCCTGATCTAAGAAGTAGAGCATTTATGTATTGGAGATTACTATCATTGGCAAGGGAGGACGGTAATGCCATTACAGGAGAAATGTTGAAGGATATTGTGGACGGTGAACTTCCAATAATCGAACTGAATACGAAGTTGGACCCTGCTGTATTGGAAGAGTTAGAATTGAATGTAGGGAGTATTACTTCGATATATCTAAAGCCAACATCTCAGATTTTTAGAATGTGCTCTATGAGAAGCTTGCCACATAGTCCAGTTCTTCATTCAGATAAGTCTACGTTAAAAGTTATTGAGGATATATCATCGATTGAAATGTCTCATTCGAATGTCGCAGGAGGTCAGAACAATAGGAAACACAGTAAAGGCGGCACGCCTGTTGTCCAGACCATGAACGATTACGATAGACCAGCTGAGAAAATTAATCAGTTAAGAGGTAACAGGAAATCTAGCATATCTGGACCATCGAAACTGGCTAGAAAACCTTCTATGTTAATGAGAAAGTTGACCTTAAAAAAGAAATTTTGATGAATTGGGTTGATATACGTGTGTGTGGCCTGACAGTTACAGTTTCGCACTTTGCTAGTCTATGTTATTCTGTTTATCAATAAGTATATGTCTTAAGTACGTTATGTATAAATGTTATGATATCAATAGTGTTCTCCTGAAACACATACTAAATTATGGACTCTATGTTGTTAACTTAAGCACCACACAATGGATGACTAGGGGTTATACTTATGAGCAGTGGATGCTGCAAATTATTTATTCCGCTGTATTTTACTTTATAAAATTGTTCTGTCTATCTAAAAGTCGAAATGTAAACTTACAGAAGTTTATACAAAGGAAGAGTCAGAGAAATAATATAAACGCGGAGACAATATATTTGTAGTTATGTATATTGGATGTAATAGCAACCTTAATGAAATATTGGAGAAGAGTCGTATTTAAATGATAACGCCAATTTAATGATCTGGGGGAAGTGGGACTGCATTTTATAAAATTTACTTGGGGTCCTTTTTTTTATGACTATACGGTAAAGATTTTCAAAAGACTACATTTTGACTTTTATATTAAAGTGCTACCTCTAATAGTAATTTTTAAAAGTAGCATTGTCTATTTACTATAGTATATCATAAACATATGATATATATTTTACAATTTCAATAAAAAATAAAATGATAGTGCATTTATCAAAAACACATGATACTCCCGTTCTCCTCTGATTTTAAAGTAAGCTTTCCGATTATACCTTTCTCTTCATTACTTGATCTTTATTTTTAATGACAACGTGATCTCTACCTAATTGTATTAAGCATATCTGTAGCTTGCACTATGACTTACATATATGTCCAGTTAGTAGAAACTCCAGTTATGGAAAATTTATAAGTGGCAAGCTAATCCTTTTTTCGAAAATACAAGAATCACTTTTGGGATGAACCATACAGATCGAAATTCTCCGGAAAATGTCGAGAATCTGAAATATTTGAGAATGAGATTACTATATTAAATACTGTACTGGAAGACTATGTGTCCTGCAGTGGCAGTATTACTCCTCTCCCTCTTTCACAAGGAAGAGATATATATGAGGGAAATGTATATACGACAGAAAATAACACAACTCGGACGACACAAATCCGAATATAAAGATTTTACGACGTCGATATTATAAACGACTATAATAATCCCAGTATCATTATAAAGACTGTAGAAGTAAGATCTAAATTATTAGAGTATATTAAAGCCCAGTAGAAGAAACGTGAGTGCATTAACAAGGGATGAAATATAGTATTTCTATATATAAAGAACTAATAAACTGAACCTAGAAGTCAGAAGTTCGATAGTCCGTATTACAATTTATAATTATTTATTGAAAATTCAATTTATTAACTTCCATTTTGGAGGTAATATTTTATAGAGAATATATTTATATCTCTCTACTTTAATAAGTAAATACCAGTCATCTCTTTAGAACTTTTCCAAAGAGCTATATATACTAAATATAAATCTATTCTTTATATAAACAAGTTCTCGATGATCTCCTCATCGCAAGTTTTTCCGATTTCTTTGTCGCCTCGGCATATCTACCGTCTGACGCAAATCACTTTATTTAACTATGTTGGATTGTAACACAATGTCTTGTATTCTAATTGACATATATGTACCATATATTCCAACATTATTATATATTTTATGTAATAAAAGAATAAGTAACAAAATATCTATTGATTATTTAAAGTATTGCTGTTCATTTTAACTATTTAGTAATGGTTATGACTGTAATTCGTCTTGTTCTTTTTATTATATAAAATATAAAATTAATATAAATGACAATTAATTCTGGATCATAATTTTGAATCCTGAATTATGTCTTTTATATATAAAATAATTCGTCATCTTTCTAATCGTTATTAT
>PPOO01000805.1:5246-16318 GCA_003708545.1 Maudiozyma turicensis
GAATTAAAATGAAAAAGTAGGGAAAAAAAATGAAATCTTGGAATTAACAAACAAAGAATTTCGATAAGAATGTAACTATGCAATACTCAATTCTTCTTATTTGTTAATCTTTTATTCTTTACAGAGGAAATAATGTAATTGAATCTATTTTGCTCTGCTTTGTTTTATTTTTGTCTTGTTGTTCCGGTTAGCCAATAAATTTTTTCCACTCTCGTTTCTCGCTTGTTTATTTGTTTTTCTATGATAATCTCGGGGATTGGAGTTATGAAATTCTTTTTTCGAAAAATGTGTGGGATCTCACTGAAGGCTTGGTGAAAATTTAATTAAAAGTAAATAATAAATAAACAGAGAATGGAAGGTAACTGTTGATCCAGTGTTTGTTAATTTGATCAGGAATGTATGTTAGAAATCTTTAGTGTTGTATAGACAGTATTAACTATCTGTAATTGTTTCTCTTTGTCTAATGTTTCTTTTGTTTCTGTGTTGTTACAGATTTGTTAGGAGCTTGATACAAGAATGTGACTGATCGATATTAATTAAGCCTTAATGAAAACTCAATATTGGAATGGATCTGTTTAAATGAATAACTCAATAAATGTATTTAGACGATTGGGGTTTTGAAATTTTTTCTTATTTTATAGTTTATAAGTGAATGATCCCCTTTTAATTTGATATTAGAAAGAAAGAAAACGATTGATAAATTGTCCTGGGTTTTGGTTGTAGTTAGAACTGAGAAACTAAAGAATGTTGTGCAGATTTTACCAAGTTGACACTAATTGAGCTTTGATGTAAGTTTGTCAGAAGTGATCGTTTTGGTTTTTAAAAAAAATATTCTTTTGATTTTCAAACTTTCTTTGTTTGTATTGTAGGTCAGTTTTTTAATGGTCTTTTTGGAACTGAACCTAGTCTCTCCTAGAATGTCTTTTCGTTTAGGATTTCAATTGATGAAGTAAAAAAAAAAATGCCAAAATAAATATTAATTGTTTTGATCTTGTTCCTAAGTATGCAATGGCCTCCTTCAAATAATGTAAAAGTAAAATTAGAATTACAATATAAATATAAAAAAACAATACTGGAATAAAAAATGAAAAGTAAATAGAAGAAAGGGATAGAAAATATATATATAATTGAACAGAATTGAATATTCAAAATAATTAAAAGTTAATATACTATTATATAGCAAAGATTCAAAAAGAGAATAAGGTGCGACAAGAATTAGAAGAAGTAGTAAGAAGTCACTCCATACCTGATTTGCAGTTGTTTTTTTCACAAAACCTACATGAATGCATCCTATATATATAAATGTCTGTATAAGTAGGTATATGTTTATGTAGTTTATTCTATCTTTTTTGATAATCTTGAAGCCAGTCTATTTAATCTAAAATATGAATCAATTGGAAAGTAAAATTCTAAAATCGAAAAAAAAGAAAGAGAGAAATGGCAGTAATAATAAGAGCGTGGAAGCAATCAGTTCCTTTCATACTTTTTTTTAGTATTTATTTTGTTTTTTTTGCTATTTCGAAGCACTAAGGGATGTCTTCTTACATGTTCAAACTCTCCTCTCCAATTGAAGTCCTCCTTTACTCTTCTGTCTGTCTTTCTTTTTTAAACTCTCTCTCCTTGGACGTAGGATTGTATACTCTATTCGATAACACAAACAATGAAGGGTACAACTTGCCAATGTAAATTAAAGAACTTGCAGATGTAGATGTATAATATGGTTGTAATTTTAAAAAGAGAGAGAAAAAGAAAAAAAAATGATGTTCATCTTATGCTCAATGGTTTTCTATGTTCAAATTGTGTCTTCAGAGTAAACAGATATATTAAAAGGGAGAGAGAGCAAAAGGAAATAAAACTAGAATAAGATACTGTATCTGCTGCGGACTTCTCTTTGATACTTTCCAATAAAAAAATGGATGAAGTAAGGATATAGCTATCTAGTCTTAGAAGACTAATTTTCCTCGAAGAAAGGAAGAAGAAATGATTTAAAATAATTTAATTTTTCACTATATTCGAAAGTTGAAAAGTTACTGATTGTCTCTTGTCTTACATTTAACCTCCCACATCAATTTCTTTAATCAAAAAAACACTTTTTTTATTTTTATTGTGCCCTCTTCTCCATAACTCTCCGTGCAACCAAATACCGTCCCACTCCCCTTTGTTAAAGCTAAAAGAAACCAGATGTCAATTGAAAATCCAAGTAAAATTAATGCACGACTACAAAGGTCTGATTTCTTACTATAAATTCAATTTACGTTCAAAATATAGTAGAAGATAAAATATAAATATATAATTGATGTTTCTACAGCAAACTAAGTCAGAAAAGAGCCACAAACAAAAAGATTAAATTAAATTAAATTAGATTATAAGGGAAAGAGACCTGTCATAAAGAGATTGAAGAAAGAAGTTACAAACTCAGAAGTAAAATGACCAGAAAGAGCATAAGCCCCTTCATCTCTTTCTCATTTTATTGTGTAAATATTACTTAAAAATTTCAAATTATTGTTGTGTCTATCTCCATATCCTTTTTTCGATTTTTTGCTAATCTTGCCTCTCATTATTCTTTTAAACATGGGGATGCATACATGATTGTTGTCTATAGTTTCAATTAAATTTACATTATCCGTCGAGGAAAGAAAGAAAGAAAAAAGAAAATATGAGCAGTCGAAAGATTAATATTTAATTGAAATATTTTGTTCTTTCCACGTATTTCGACTGTTATTTATTGGAATTTGTTATTGTGCTTACTTAAAACCTAAGTTTACTACCACGATCTGATTGGAAAGACTAAAACAGAAATGGGAATTCCAATTTGGTAACAAATACTTGCAGTAACAGATGACTTTTCCATTTCTTTTTTATCTTTTTTTTTATTTCATCCATGGCTTATTGTACCATTGATTTGTTACCGAATGGAATTTTTTTTATTTTTCTTTCATTCCGAGAATCGATCCGTGAGATTAGTTTGCAGAATAATTTTCTTAAATAAGTTAAGAAGTATCAAATAAAATAAAAGGTTTTCCAAGAAGAATGATAACATAAATTAGGAACTTTGTCTTGGATACTACGGTACTTTTTCTTATATTTTTACTTTTACAAATTACTGATCTAAGAAACAGCTGTATAACAAGATTAAATTATCCTTGTGCATCAATTCTTATATAATAAATACTCCTCTCATTCCTATTCCTTTTTTTCTCTTCGTTATATGTTTGCAATATATTGCATATATTTTAGATTGTAATCTTCCCATGGGTTATTGACCCCTTTCTTACTCCTGTATTTCATGTTCTTTATTTACCTAACTTACGGAACTATCCTCCGGAATTAAAGAGTACCACTATTTCATCGGACGAGTTGATGTACCACCGGTCTTTTGTTGTTGTTTTTTGATTTCTTTTTTTTTCCCTCTCTCGCTCTATTTAAAAAACGACTGAATGAAAATTACGTAGGATATCTGCATACACCACTTACGTACGGACTTTTGTCTATAACTCAATTTATACTTATTTCTCTTCCCTTATTTTATTTTGTTTGTTCATTGCTTCAAAAGTATGTCGCGTACAGATCATTATATTTAGATAACCTAATATATACTACAGTTATATTCTGAATCACTTTTTTGTTCCTTCATTATCTTATTAACCTTACAAGATATTATAATTACTGATATTAATTATAATAATGTCCTCTTTGATTGGGTCTTTATTTCAATACTTTGAAACCAAGATATTAAAAATATTCATAGGTTACTTACTATTAGTTCAAAATCTGATGATTAAGTTAAATTGAAGAAAAGTCGTTCATTAATTGACTAAAGAAAAGGGTCTAGAATAAGCAAATAGAAAAATAAAGAACAACGTGAGAAAGAGAGAGGGAGAGAATAGTAATGTTATTTAACCAAAAACCTTAAAAGTATCGGCTATCTTTCTTAAGATAGCTATTTTATCTCTTAGTTAGTCTTGAGACATCAAGCAAGAGCTATTGTTATCAGGTGTTTTATGCTTTCTTTCCCCTTAGATCTGCCAAATGTCCCATTTTCCTCTTCTAGTTATTAAAACTCTGCGTAATTTGTGTCTTTTTCTCTCTTGTCTTAAAGAAAAAAAAGAATCGAAGCGCAATAAAGACATTATTAAACAATATTTGACGCTGTCAGGAAGTTCAATTTTCTATAAAGGACCCCTACGATGTACTCATACAATACACCATTGTGACGTACGGATAAGATTATGATAAAGGTATCTTTGTCAAATGACATTACGGAATAAAACTTTAATGTAATTACTATTGTTGTATTTTTTTCGTGTATTGTTTCGAGACTGCTTTTGTAATTTATATTATTTATATTATAATTCACTCAGACACTCCCTACAGAAACAAGTGCTGGATTTCAATTCTTCCTTATTTTATCAAATGATAATACTGTATAGCACATGTTTGACATATTGTATTTTATTCAACTGGTGGAATTGTGAACATACTAGAATAGCAATAATTTATGACAGCTCGATTTTGTAATAATAAGATTATACAGAATATAAGAAAACGCAGTCTACAAGGACGAATTTCAAAACGACATCTATTACTATTATTTTGTACAAACAGTAGGTACATTGTTGACTCTTAATTTTCTTATGTTCTCACTCCTGAAGTAAATCCTTTTGTCTATATTTCCATTGCTCTGGCTGTTATCATCAAAACAAAATAACTTAGTTGCTTAATTTTCGTGTATCTTTCTGATGAAGTTTAATATCAAAGGACACTGTGTGCAGTGTTTTAATTGCCCATAATGCAAAGATGCAACTCTTAAAGTTATTTTTGTATAAATTCTAAAGAAAGAAATCAAAAATGTTCCACATAATAATACGGTAGATTGTATACTGCCGAAACTCAAGGTAAACTAATAACCAACTCATCCCCACTTTTAAAACGAAATGCTCTTTATTTATGTAAGTTTTAAAGGTTAATTAATGCCTAACAAAAAAGATAAAATAGAAGAAAGGAAGAAAGGAAAAGTCTAGTCAAATAACCAAATCAACACTTACGTATGTTCTCTTATTATTTGAAAATAATATTTCTCGGATGATTACATCTTTTCCTTTTCGTCCGAAGTGGAATACATCTAAAGTTGATGCTTTCTTAATTTTTGATTAATTCGATTTACAGAATTTTAATTATTCTTGATTATGTGATTATGTTTCTAAAAATTCTGTTCAGAAATTTCTTAGAAAAACATGGCGTTGAGCCCTCAATTAAGTCAAATTTATTAAGATAAGAAATATTTGGTTGTGCCACGGATTTAAACAGTACGAATCATCACTAATAGTTTCAAACTATTTTACAGATATAGTAAATGTAGAGGTATGTAGGATATGGAACATTAAAGTCCTGTGAAAATTACAAAGAATTATATGCTTGTGGATTTTAATGCACATGAAAAAGAATTGTTTAAACTTCTCGTAAGTTTGGAAGACACTGAAAACTAGTTCTTCTTTTCTTTCCTATTCATTGATTTGCAGTTAGTTTGAAATTGTTTCCATTTCTTTTATTTTGAAGGGTAGTGGATTTTATTTGCGAATGAATTACAGACTGGTTTTCCTTTTTACTTCCATGGTTTGCCAACATTTTTCTAAAGGTAAAATGACAATACAAAAATTGCAATTACAGAACTTGGTAAATCTCAAATAAGGGCAAAAAAATATTTATCTTCATTTATTTTGAATAGCAGAAACAAATCTTTTGTTTCTGATTGTCGGTCCAGAGTGCACTAAAACAGACGTACAAGCACATAATAACATTGGTTTATGTCAATTATTTCTTTTTTTTTACATAAAAGCAAAATTTTCAATCAGAGAAAAAAATTAAAAATGAAGAGAAAAGTGAGTACATGCGGAAAAAGATTCTTTTTAGTCCTTTTCTCGCGCATATGAAACTTAATTAGACTAATTTCTAAGACAAATGCGGAACGAAATGGAGAATGTTCCTAATAAGCACCGATTTATAATCATACAGTAAAAATTCTGAGGATTAATTAAAGACAAGAATAAGACATTCAGTAAAAATGCGTACACTTTTAAAAAGTTTTTTCGAAAGCAATAACTTTACTACCTAAAAAGGATAGGTTTGATTTGAAAACAAATACTCTGACATATTGGTATGTTAATGATAATTTACAGTATTTTGGGAAAGAAATAGATTTAGCAATTCATAAATGATGATGATATATTGTTTGGCCATTTGGCTTAAGAAAATAGATTATTGCGGACCACTTTAAGAATAAAAGAATCATAGCGTTTGCACAATGGTTTTTTCATTGTGGAATTTTGTCAAATCATGAATTTCATATTATTATAATGGTAAGGGATTAAATTATATGACTATGGGTTACGACAAATTATCTAGACTGTTTATTTCATCTCATAATGAAATAATTATTAGAAAGATAAAGGACACTAAATTAGAAAAGAAATATCTTTCTTCGGAATAATAAAAATTGTGGAGTTACAATCAACCAAATAATAATAAAAAATGAGCCCAATAATATATTGTATTTCCATATAGATATCAAATCTGATGATATACCAGTACTGTAACAATCCCGATTCGTATATATGTATTATAGTATTTCCATGGGGTCCGTACCAAGTCACAGGTAACAAGAAGCTGAACTTCTCTGACAGCGGTAAAAGGTTATGAGTTAATATTTGAGGTAGATAACGGAAGTTTAATATAAATATTAAACAACATTGTTTTTTATTATACGTGTTATGTTGTAGTAATGTACTGAGTCTTAATATATCGAATATCCCATGTATTTCTTCAGTCAATTGTAGGTGCAACCTTCCCCACTCCACTAAAATAATAAAGAGTCCTTATTTAATAAACAATATGATTAAACATGCACCTTTTTCCTAATAAAATAGCTTGACTGGATTGTCCATTTTAAGCTAAATTGTTCTTCTGCCGGGTCTCTGTAATAAAATAGTGATATCACCAAAAAATACTGCGACGACTTTATCCTTACCAGCAATTGGACTTCTTTATTTGGAATAAGGGAATACAGGTACTATCCGACGAGTTCAAATCCTTGGACTCCTCTTGGACTTTTTTCACTTTTTGAGCACCGTGCTGTGAATAGCATTCTATTTTTGCTATTTGTCCGACAACCCTTGTAATTTAGATTCGATAAAAAAATTGATTTCTCAATGCAGTTTATTTAACCGAAAAAAAAATAGGAAGAGAGGTTCAAACCTATATTCAAACGCAAAGCCTGCTAATCTTCTTCTAAAACAAAGCAAAGCAAAGACCCATTTTAATATATTAGTTTTTCAAATATTGAAATATACTTACAGCAACATGTTCGTTCTTGATGAATACATGAACATTTTTAAGTAATAAATTAATTTTGTATATAGTAGTTTAGTACAGCAACATAATCATATATAATTTCGGTTTTAAACAAATGAGAACCCTTTCAGAAAATGAAATATTTTGAACGTCCAACACTATTTCAGATATTCTTCTATTTACCCTGGTCCGAAGTGAAATATGCATTCTAATTACTAAAATCAGCGCGGCCAGAATGGCCTCAAAAAGAGTCAAAAAAGTCCAAGAGGAGTCCAAGGATGTGAACTCGTCGGGTAGTAATATAAACAATTGTTTTGGTGGTGGTTTCAGACTTCGTAGTACAATACGGAATTTGAACTGAAAAAATGTCAAAGTCTATTGAGCATATACATCCCTTCTGGGAAATATCCATTATGTGACATATTAAACTTTAAATAACATCTTTCCTTCTTACTCATTTAAACTTTGTCATTACAATTGTTTTAACCACATTTAATATATTGTAGTAGATTTGGAAACAATTAATCGTTACATAACTGATTTGCTCAACATTGTGTTATCATTGGTATGTGTTTTGTCTATCCACCTGTGCGGCGCATTTCCAAGAATAAAAGTTTAAAATGCTTCTATTGTTATGCTTAAATTTAACCCTCAAAAATTTAAAAGGTAATTAATTAATATCAAATTATTTATACTTGTACGTAGTGATACTCTGACAACATCCCAAGGTGGTAGTAATTCTTTGATTTAACTGACTGTTCGACAATACATATATTTCAAAACTATTCAAATGATTCAGATAATATTCAAAACTCATAGAAAATGTTCGATAAAAGGGAAATGGTTGCTCATAATTATTGTAATAATTATAACTGCATAGTTTATGTATGACAACAATTGCCGACATATTTTATTTCTGCCGAAGGATAACCCCAGTCGCTTGATTGGAGATATATATAGACAAAGGTGTTAGATGAATAGGTTGTGTGTGGCATAATGTCTTTCATATAAGAGGAAGAGATATCACTTGTAACTTTTACTGTATTAGAAATATAAATACCTTTATAAAAATGGTTGAAGAGCTATAAAATAGCAATTTTTGTTATCTCCAACTAAAAAAATATGAGGATTAGACCGTGCTTCAGCCTGTCCTATGAATCAGGCAGGCAGTGAAATTTGTTTCTGATCTCAACTGTGTGTTCAGAGTTAGGCCCAGTCAGTGGAATTTTGTTATACGCTTAAAAAGTGGGGAGCATAAAGAGAAGATCGTAGACTAAAGGTTGATGAGAACTCCTTACATCTCAAGTATAAAGTTCAATGGTACATCAAGATACAGCTAAAAGTTCTTTCATGTGTAAGAATGCATTTCAAAAATTAAGTTATTCTATTTCGACTAAGAGGATACGATGTTGTTGATATACATAATAATCCGAAGCGGTTGCTTTATTCTTTATTTCTTTTCACAGCACTATCTCTCTTGTTATATACCGAAAATGTTGGTACATTATTAATTGTTCTTTATAATATACACGAGTACAAAGACATTCTTTCTACTAAAAATTACCATATTTACCAACCATTCTCTCCTTTTATGTAGTATTGTACAGGTTCCTTATTAACTATAAAATTGTAATGATTTAGGATATATCTATATTGAAAATATTTTACGAATTAGTAAATATTGTCTCATAAATTCAAAGTATATTTATTTAGCCTCAGATAGTGCTCCGACTACTATACAAGAATATATTAAGAAGTTGGAAAACCTTATATTAGAAATATATTAAGGTAAAATTCTTTGTATTGATTTAAATATACACAGAAGGTCTAAATATATAATAGTATTGCAGAATATCATTTTAAATAAATTATTCATTAAAGCCAGAATGTAACGTCTAAATAAATGTACCGAGAATGGTAATTATAATAGGGTATAATAATTACAAATATGAAAGTGACATAGTTTTTAACAAAATGAGGTTTGAACTGAAGATATTATACAACACACAATAAAAAAAAATGATATACGCAGTTAGAATATGAAGGACACCTTCAGAATAAGAAATAGTCTTTATACAGTTAACTGACTTTAAAGTGCGGGGAAATATGTGTACTATAGTCAAAAGAACTTCTACTTCGATTTTCTGCCTTTATTTCTTACATTTTATTATTTTTTTCCTTTGAACTTTCGTCATTTTCGTGACACAAAAACATTTGTTCCCCTGTCATGTCATTTACCGAGTAAACATAACAAGAAATTGTCGACATTATATATTACTGCACTAATACATCATAATTACGTACATTTTAAATATTTTTGGTGCTAGAATTTGCTGTATCATATCGCAATAACCAAAATCTGACATTTGTTTATATACAATCTTTTTTTTATAGTTTTGCGCAAAAAATTGGTTTTCGCACAATGACGTCTTGACGTTAATAATCTTGTTCTCAGTTTACAAAACCCTTTCTTATGTTGGTGTTGTGATATCAAACAATTCTAATAATTACACTCATTTAAGAGAACTTCTTCTAATATTTTCTTTATTATAATCATTTCCTTTTGTCTTGTTTCAACATCTCAGGGTAACCAGCTATTATAAACTATGCTACATTAATATTGCTACAAATGGTTACGCCAATCGCAATTACCCAATTAAACAACGCAATACAAACAAACAAACAAACAAACAAACAAACAACCATTTTACTTTAAGCTAAATAAATATCGGCTACTTATATTTGGCTTTCAAACATTTATTTCATGCAATTATATGGGGTTTCAATTGTTCAATGAAACTCCACTAGAAATTATCTCTCAAAAGGTTCTGTTCCCGATATTCCTTAACTGAATTATTCGTTCATCATATATTATAAAAATCTGAAATCACTGTCAAATAATATTTTAGATTGCTTACAAATACTCTCAAATCAAAATAATACTAATACTAGTTTTCAAGTGCAAATTATATTTTAAGTCAATTATCCTGTTATCTTTTAATTAATGGAATAGAATGACATATAAAACAAATATGTTTATTTATTAATTTTGAAATTTTATTCGTGGTACGATTTCTATTAAAATGACGGAATAAATTTTTCATCACTATTTTAATAGTAAATCCAATTCATTCGTTTTAGGCCTCTGGGCCACATATAATACCAGAGCTGTAACAATAGGATACCACCACAGGCTTACTTTAGGCCTTTATGATAGAGTTGTAATAATAAGATACCCAGGCGTACTTTGGACCTTTATACTAGAGTTGTAACAATTAAACTAGTCCATTCTTTAAGGTACTGGAATAAATCACCAATATTTTTATTTCTACTATATTTCAAATTCATTCTTTTCTGGCACGGAAAACTTTTGATACATTGCACGAGAGTTATAATATTACATCAAATTAGCTTTACTACTAGCAATTTTTATTTTCTAAAATGAACATCTACTCATTGATGAAGTTACCCAAACAAGGATTTCTGAATCAATAATTTCTAGGGCTCTACTCGAACAAACTTAGAAGCTATTCAATATTCTATCAATAGTCACTCAATTATACTTTTAATGTTTGCTCCATGATACCTTTTAATGTTTGCTCCATGATACTTTTTAATATTTGCTCCAGGATATTTCTAATGTTTGCCATCATGCTCTCTAACGATAGCTCTTTTTCAATTAATTGCACCACCTTACATTTAATGTTTGTTTTACTACACTATTA
>PPOO01000808.1:0-11292 GCA_003708545.1 Maudiozyma turicensis
ATTATAAATATTAATACATCATCATAGTTTAATTGTGTTATATTTTTGAAACAAAAAAAGTGCTTTTTTTACCAACGGAAAATTGAATATTGGATTGAATGGGATTTATTTTAACCCTGTATTTTAACCGACCACGACTTCTTTTTTCAAAATATTTCTCCCAACTTTTTCCCAAACCGCAGCTGTGCTGTATTCTAAACCTCCCGATCGCTCCCAGCGCAATAACCCCAACCCTTTCATTCGCGAAGCTTTTTTTTTCTGAAAATGCTCTCTAGCCTAAGCTCTAGCCGAAGCCGTGACATGCCTGATCGCAATGTCGACAGCACGGAGAAAGGTTCTCATGGGTATCTTAATTTGGAAATTCGACAAATAATACCCATTTCGTTAATTTCTTCTTCTTTCGTTGTGTTCTTTTGAGGAAACTTAAATAAAGATGTCAATTAGAAGACACGTTTCTTTGCCCTTTTATTTAGTCTAATAGGAGACGATAACTCTCTTTTTACGTATTTCGAGAACATTTAATGTTAACTTCTTGGACTTAAGTAACTTATATTCACCATATTCATAATTAAATAGACAGTACGATCCATATTACCGTTATATTGGAACGCACATCGATACCTTTATTAAACTTTACATAAGCATTCATTCACTAGTTCAAATATATTACTTTGGAGGATGAATAATATTGATATGAATACTATAATTGATAATTCAAATGTAACAACTACATCATTGGGAATAGTTCATCATCAGACAAAATTGGATGTATTCATTATCAAAGCATTCAGTTTATTAGCTAACAATGCAATTATTGATAGTAACGGGTTCAACAATATCAATAGTAGCTCGAACTCTCCCCAGGTCAATAATATATCTAAACCTGGTAGTAAAAATAATACACCTAAAAGTAGTAATGAAAACGACATAACCAAAAATACTTCATCCGTGGCAGATAACCAAAATACAGAACAAAATAATAGTAATAATATATTCAATACAAAGACACAATTCATTTCAACATTTCAAAAGATTTCTGCAATTTATAATGCAACGTTAAATAATGTACCGATTGATGATAAATCAACATCACCCAAATCTTCAATCGAATTATTTCAAAGGTTACATCAAATTATTCGTGAATTGTCCCTGAGTTTTGAATCTTCTCCATATTCAGGGTATTTTAAATCTGTAGATGATAATCGATACTTGTGGCAGATTAAGACCGATTCGGAACTTCAGACAGATCAATTATGGCAATTAGTAACGACGAGTATATTGACAGTATATAATGTGGAAACGGGACAAATAATTAATCAGAATGTTCGTAATAAAAGAATCAATTCCTCAAATTCATCACCTAATAATTCAGGTTCTAATACAGATGGGCAACAAACTGGGAATAATACAGCGGAAACTACACCCACGTCGTTAACAAACAACAATTCGACCACAACAAACAATACAGTTAAAAAAGTTAAGAAAAAATATACAAGAAAGAAGAATGCAAACAACAATAACAATGCAGCAAATAATAACAATAATAGTAAAAACAAAGCTTCCAATGGTAAGAATATAAATTTGCTAGGGCAGGGACCTCGCCATTCAACTTCAGTAATACCAGATTTCCAATTGACACAAACAACGACAACTGATCCTACCGGTATAAATGTTCAAACTCAACAACAACAGCCTAATATGAACAATCTCGATGCATCATTACCACATATTTTACAGAAACGACTACAGAATGTATCACAAGATATAAATTCGAGATCATTAGCTGGATATTATACACAACCTACTAGTCCTGGATCAGATGTCAATGCGTTTGAATTCAGTTTACCTACCAATGATTTCAATACAACGGATTATAATTCAGGGTTACAAAATGCAGCAATGAATTCAAACGGGACGGTCACTACAGATGGAACCAACATGTTAGGTGCAGATGCCAGTACTACAAATATGAATAACAATACGGATCCAATTTGGAAACGTAGATCGATGACTGCATTGGATGGCAATACTTCTATTGGTGGAGAAGATGCTGTGGATGATTTGTTACAATTCTCCAATACAGCAAGAAACAAGAATCGTAGTAATATGTCTGTAATGGAGCAAGTATTGAACAATCCTGGAGGGAATGTTTCGATGAATATTAATGAAGATATGATGAGAAAGGATAATAATGGTCAAGAGATGATACTTGCAGAACAGGTGTCTAAAGTATTAAAACAGTCATATGATACATTAATGACAGAAAAGGATGAAAGAATACACCAATTGGAGCGTGAATTAGAATTACAAAGAAATGAAACTCAATGGTTAAGAAAGATGTTGATTGAGGATATGGGTTGTGTTAGAAGTTTATTGAGCAACACACGAAAATAGAGGATATATATTTGAACATTTCTCAGATTAATTCAGTATTCTAAGTTCATACATATATGTATAATTTACATGCAAAGTATATAAAATTATAATTATAATTATTAATGTTATGGAGACAGAAAGCTTAACATGTCTTGAGGACCCCAGTACCTTGTGTCTGTGATTACGTAGGCGGTGTCTTCCAAGAGCTGAAACTTTTTTTCTTCATTTCACCGAGTCCGAAACAAATATCGACAGAGAAAGTGAAGTACGGTCGGGATGTGACAGAATAAAGTTTGAAAAACAATAATAATGGGAACTCATACGAAAACGTGACTGTCTCACAGCGATGATAATGATGTTTCGATATCCCTTATTCACAAACAGGGGATAGACTACTTTGATATATAAATGTGGCAATGGAATGTAAAAAGATACGTTGCTCAGCATATAATGTAGTACATGATGGTGTGCAACGTACATTTAGTGTCACTATTATATTTTCATTGATATTAGCAATTACATTATATAATAATAACATAATACATCTACAATCCAAGATGACTTTAAAAGTAGTATCCGCCAAGTTAGCAGCTGAAATTGATAAAGAATTAATGGGACCTTCCATTGGTTTCACATTACAACAATTGATGGAACTAGCCGGCTTTAGTGTGGCACAAGCAGTTACACGTCAATTCCCATTAAATAAAACAAGTACTGGGAAGACCAATGTATTTGTCATTGCAGGACCAGGTAATAATGGAGGTGATGGTTTAGTTTGTGCTAGACACCTAAAACTTTTCGGCTATAATCCAATTGTTTACTACCCAATAAAAAGTGGTAGAACAGAATTCTATAAACAATTAACAAATCAATTGGATTTTTTCAAGATTCCTGTATTATCCGATAAGGAGAAGGATAGTTGGAAAGAATATTTGAAATCAGATAAAACTTTATGTATTGTTGATGCAATTTTCGGTTTCAGTTTTAAACCTCCATTAAGGGAACCATTCCAAAGTATCGTCAACGAACTACATGATTTACAGGATACTATTCCAATTGTGTCCGTTGATGTACCAAGTGGTTGGGATGTCGATAAAGGTCCGGTTGAAGAAAAATATATCAGTCCAAAAGTTTTAGTTTCTTTAACTGTACCAAAACCTTGTAGTCAATTATTAAACACTGAAAAAACAGATCATTATATCGGTGGTAGATTCATTCCACGTGAGTTTGCAAATAAATTTGGATTTGAACCATTTGATTATGAAGGTACTGATCAAATCTTAAAACTGTGATCCCCAAAGTATTCGTCTTTATTAATGAAACAATTTATATACATAGTTTCTATATATATATATATATATATATATATATAATTATATGTATCTTAATGAAATAACTTACTATATAATGAAATATGTGTAATCAATTTTTGGTAGTATTCCTGTGAATTGACATCTTCTGTTCATTATTAATCGCCTTTCAGAAATCTATATATACATCACTATTTCAGAGACTTACAGGGACCAAAAAACGCTGCTGCTGCGGACACAGAGGGACAAGAACAACAGGTGTGATAATCGCGGTGGAAAGGGTGAAAAGAAAAAAAGAAACAGAAGAAAAGCAAAAAAACACAGTGCGAGCGAGACTCGAAAGGCGAAAATGGAAAAACATGTATATAAATTTTAATTGAGACACCAAAATAATATGGGCATGAATTTGTAGTTGTCACAGTAACGTCAATCAATAATTAAATTAGATATCTATATATTAGTGTAACCAATTTGTGACGAACTGTATATTTAAAGTGTACTTTATTAAGAAATCCATACACAAAGACATATAATACAATAGGGTATTTTGAGAAGAAAAGTCGCGTTAGGTACAGTTTTTTTCATTTATTTATTTGTTTGTTTAGGTTAGCATATGTTAGAGAAAGTTTAACAGCTTAAGGTCAGTATATGTTTCATAAAATAATTATTCACAACCGCAAAATTAAAAAATTATACTGAAGCCCAGATAAACAAAAAAACATAATACCCCTGCGGTTACATTATACATAATGACTGCTGTAATATATAATGAAGAAAATACATTCTCTAATACAGAACCAAAAAGAGTAAAAGTATATGTGCTAGAAAATAATGAGTGGAAGGATACAGGAACAGGTTTCTGCACAGGCGAAATCACTACGACGACAACTATTCCTGAGGATATTACTGAATCGACCTCTAATGAAGAGAAAAAATCAGCATATTTAGTTGTTAATAATGAAGATTCAACTTCCAGTATTTTATTGAAATCAAGATTGGAAGGTAATATCGAATATCAGAGACAAGAAGAGACATTAATAGTATGGAAGGACTTAGATAAAAATGATATAGCATTAAGTTTTGAAGAAAGTCTCGGTTGTGATACTCTTTGCGATTTTATCGTACAAGTTCAAAAACATATCGAGAAAAATATTTCATTGATATCTGTTAGATCTGGCGAAGAAGGTATCGGGTCAGTACATGAAATTATTACAGCTCCAGTTTCGTTGCCAAATATTGAAGGTGAACAAAATACTGAAAAAATGTATGATGCATTGAAAATATTAAATGAAAATACAGCATACGAATTTTTGAAAAATGAAACAATTGAATTTGTTTTACACTATGATTATATTAAGATTCTGATAGATTACTTTGCTATTGCAGAGAAGAACAAATGTTTAAAGGATTTATTCTTATTAAGTAATATTATGAAGACACTAATTCTTTATAATCAACGAGATATTATTGAACAAATGGTCGATGACGACCATATAATGGGAGTTGTAGGGATCTTGGAATATGATACAGAATTTGCTAATGTTAAATCCAACCATAGAGAATATTTGAAAGAAGATGCACCAACGTTTAAGGAAATTCTACCGTTAGAGAATGAAGATCTAAAAGTAATTGTTAAAAAATGTTTTAGATTACAATTTTTGAAAGATGTCGTATTAGTACGATTTCTAGATGATCACAATTTTAATTTATTTTTAGATATAATACTTGATTTAGAAACATGTATTATAGATTTCCTGGAAGTTGATCCATTTTTAAACAATATTTTAAAACTGTATGATTTGACAAAACAAGAGGAGAAAGAATATACATTTTTAGAAGAGAAAAGAAATGATGGTATTAAACTTTTACATCAATGCGTTCAAATGTCTAAGAACTTAGATGAAAGAGATAAAACGAAATTTTATAAAGCATTAGTGAAGATGGGTTTATTCAATGTCTTAACATATGCCTTTTATACAGCAATTGATCCAAATATAAGAATTTTGGCAACAGAGACAGTAGTCACTATTATTGAACACGATATATTGTTGATACGTAATACAGCATCTAAGAATTCAAAATTGGATTCTAGAAGGAAATCTCCGATACCTGGTTCTCAAGGTTCAGAAAAGAATAGCATACCAATGTCCGATGAGATGAAATTATTAAAAATTCTTTCAAAGATTTTGTTAACTGACAAGAGTCCCGGTCTAAGGGAACAAATTGTTCAAGCATTAAATACTTTGTTACATCCTGAAGGTTGTTTCAATAGTTTGGATAGTGATTTGAATACTATGGGAGGTAGTTCAATGCTGAATGAATTTAATTATAGATTGAATTCAGAAAAGGATCCAAATTTTAATTCTGAAACCGAGATGAATAATGAATATATTAATGAGAAAGATATGAATTCTTCGTTAGAATCAATTGAAAATGATCAAGAATTTCAATTACAAGAATATTTCAATGATTTCTATAGACAAATTGCACCAATTTTATTTGGTCCATTGATACATATCCAGACAGGCGATGATAAAAATGAACCATTTGACGATTTTCTATTGATTCAATTAGTTAAATTGATATCATTTGCAAGTACAGAACATACTCGTATTGTTTCAAGGAAATTTATTCTAGAATCAGATATTTTGAAACATGTCTGCGAATTAATGAAACCAAATCATATTTTACAATTGAGATTAACTGCAGTCAGATGTATTAAAAATATTACAGTTCTTGATGACAAATATTATCATAGATATTTAATGACAAACAACTTATATGATAATATATTTGATTTATTAGAAGAGAATAAGAAGAACGATAATTTATGCAATTCGTGTATTAGAGATTTCCTTAAGATTGTTGCGAATAGATCTATATCTTGTCAAATGGATTTTCAACATAGAGAAGAAATACGTCAACAGACAGGTGTTACAATTAGTAAAAAAAATAATTTCGCTATGCTGAACAAATATTTGGTTAATAGATTTGGTACTCTATTGAATGAAATGGAGGATATCCCTTCTGTTGGGACAATGTTAAGACTTGTTGAAACGGATCAGAAAGAGAAGGAGAAAAAAAGCAAATCATTAAATGATCATATTTTATGTAAAGCTGATACCATTATGGAAGAAGATGAAACAATGGAGATACGGAAACGTGTACGAGATGAATTTGATAATACTAATGAGATGGTAAATGTGAATACTGATGAAATATCTGATTCGATGCCATCGAAACGTCAAAATTGAAAAGAATCATGGACAGGAAAAAAGACAAGAGTTATCCTTACGTAGCATATACATATATATTAAGATTTCGTATATTTAATCATCATTTGCACACAATAACGTCGTTATTAGAATGAATATATAATCAGAGAACAAAACCGACAGTTGCTAACTTATAATTTTGCAATTGCCGTTTTAGCACTTTTCACAATTTCATGTGGATACATTTCTTTAGTGAATAAAGTACCTGTATGCCACATCCCTCCATCAACTACAAGAGTATGACCATTAATATAATTTGCAGCTGGTGAAAAAATGAAAACAGTCGATTCTGCGATATCTTTCTTTGTACCTAATCTTTGTAGAGGGATCATTTCCTTGACGCTTTCCTTCAGTTCAGGTTTAGATAATCTTTTGAAACCCTCGGTATCATCTATTGCGCCAGGTGCAATACAATTAGAGCGTATTCCCAAAGGAGCCAATTCAACAGCAAGGTTATTTGATAAAGCATCGATACCTGCTTTAGCTGCTCCTACTGGACCTTGAAATGGTACTCCATAATAATGGAAAGTAGCAGATACGAATAAAATTGAACCTTTACTTTTAATTAAAGCAGGTGTAGCGGCTTTAACGGTATTAAATGAACCTAATAAATCTATACTTACCACTGATTTAAATGCATTTGGACTTAAATTCATAAAATCACAAATGAAATTCCCAGCTGCACCGGCAATTACATAATCAATTCTACCAAATTTTTTCAAAGTTAAATGAACAGCATTTTCTAAATCATTATATTCACGAACATCAACATTTGGTATAGGTAAACACCTTTCAGAATCATTGACTAAATCACATAGTTCATTACTGGTCTCGATCAATTTCTTATCGTCTCTTCCGACTAAAGCAGCTCTACAGCCTAATAAAATCATTGCTTCAGCTTGAACACGACATATTGTACCGGAGCCACCAGTAATGAACACGACTTTGTCTTTAAATAAATCCGGTTTCCATGAACCCTTAGTGACAAATGATTGGTCTAATGTGCAAGGCATAATGTTTGATATTTCCTATATGTTACAGAGATAAGTGTCAAGAATATTTAAGAAATCGGAGTGTCATAGTTTCAGAAACTCTCATTAATTCATGCCCTTTATATATCTATATTCTCGTATAGGATATACTAAATTAAAACCGATGTGACACTGTTTCCCTTTTATTGAATTGTTTGTTGTTTCTACCTAAATGTTACAGCCGTTTCCTCTGCTGTCGCCGGAGATAATATAAATTTTATTGGGGTATAGACAGTTATATCATGCGGGAAGTGCAGAAGAGAAATTGGAGATATAAAAGGGCAGAAGTGATTATTGCAATGATGACGATAACTGCCAGTAACGTTGTCTTAAAATGAACAAGATAATTGATTAGAAGATAATTAGTGATTATTATGGTGTTTAAAGACAGTTAGTGTATATCTTGAGTGCTTTATAAAATTGTTCCCCCCCCCGATGTGTGAGTGTATACATCCGATTCATTATATTATTAACCGTAATAATTGAATAATATTTATTTAAGAATTCCACCCTTTTATAACCGAGTTATAGAGTTGTGTAGTATTGAGAGTATCTCATTCAGATCTCGTTTGTGAGAATTAAATACACCAAGACCTGGCAGAATATTGTTAATTTTCCTTCAAAAAGTATATTGTTAATGAGGTCACAGTAGGGAATATCATCCTAAATAGACATAAAAAATCGGGGTTTGTGAACAATACACGTTCTCTATATTCTATGTTATTTCCCATATTTACAATCAATCATTGTTAGTCAAAATGATGGCGATGACGATAGCGACACCAAATTATATTTATATATTGAATGCTGTGCACAGCGACGCGTTATAATGAAATTAAGTGAAAATTTCAGTAAAATGAATCTGGACAAATAGTATTTCATTTATAGATAAATATGTATTACATATATAACAATTGTCTATCCACGTACGTGATTATATAAGTCTCGATATCAGCTGTACCATATTTGTAAGTGGATCAATTTTTCAGAACACTGCAATTAAATACTAATCCCTAATGAGTACAGATTTTTTACAAGAAGTTCCAAGTGATCTAAGGTATAAAATTGAAAAGATTGCATCAATTTTACCTGATTCTATTGAACTATTTCAAGAAATTTATGATTTTGCATTAAATAAAGGTGAAAATTTACAAAGAAAGAAAGCAACGATTTCAAAAGAGCTTGAAGCTGTCAATATTGAGGATTCGAATATAATATTTAAATTAGAAAATGCATCAATTTTATCACCAATAAGGAAAAAATTAGATTTTGTATTTCATTTGAACTCAAACGATAAACAGCCAATGATATCATTGTTGAAGAATTCTAAAATTGAATATAGTATTAATAATTTAAAGACAAATATTAAAATGGCTACATTTTTACCTGTACCAGAAAAATCAAATATTGTTTATTTATATTTGGAATGTAAATCTGTTAAAGATCCAACACAACAAGAATCAATATTAATGGCATTGAATAAAACTTCTACTTTAGGACAATTTATTAAGATGGGTATCTTACCAAATAATGAAAAAGATTTTAAAAAATGTAAAGATTATATGAGAAAACAAGCTATTCTGACAGGTTTCAGAATCATAGACCCATTTTCTAATAATGGTACAAATACTACTAGTAGCAATAATGATAATATTCAAGGGCAATTAAAATCTTTCCATGTTGAATGTCATAGAGGTACTAAAGAAGGGACGTTATATTTTCTGCCAGATCATATCTTATTTGGTTTTAAGAAGCCTATATTAGTTTTTCAATCTACTGATATTGCCTCAATAACATATTCTTCAATCACAAGATTAACTTTTAATATGACTTTAATTACCAACAATGATGAAAAATTCGAATTTTCAATGATTGATCAATCTGAATATGCAAAGATTGACGAATATGTAAAGACTAAACAAGTCATTGATAAATCAATGAGTGAAGAATTAAAGGCCAAGAAATTGAAAAGTTCTCAACAAACTGCTGGTAATAGTGAAGAAAATTCTGCTTTGAAGGATGCTGTTGCTGAGATGAACGATACTGCAACTGATGCAACTAACATTAATAATTTGGCCGGTGATTCTGATGATGAAGAAAACGATCAAGATTTCCAAGCTGAAAGTGATCTTTCTGATGGTAGTGAGAATGGAGAAGAAGATGAAGAAGATGATGATGATGAAGAAGATAACATAGAAGGCGAACAGGCCGAAGAAGATGAAGATGCTGAGGAAGAAGCAGAAGAAGATATGCCACGAGCACATGATTCAGTTGAAGTTACGGAGGATATACCATCTGATCCAAATTTACAATTAAATTATCCAAGTACTGCAGTAAGTAATGAACAAAATCAACCTAACGTTGGCTCCTTGGAAGATATAATTGTTGATCTCGATGATGAAGATGAAGATGATGAAGATGATTCTGGTGTGGAGTATGACTGAATAACTATTACAATATTATATACAAAAAATAAAATATATATTTCTGTTTTTTACTGAAAAATTTTGTATGCATTTGAGGATATAGGTCATGTGTCAGATTTCCTTAGGTTATAATACGTAAGTTTAATCCTCGAGTATGTAGTTACCCATTTTATCCATCTTTAAATTACCGACACCACTAGATAACGCTTCAATGATTCTTTCATTCTCTTCATCTTGACTATTGTAGCCGTCATCACTCTCTTCTTCTTCACTTTCCGAGTAATAGTAATCGTCCCCATCCGAACTTTCTTCCTTCCCTTCTACTTCTTCTTCTTTCTCGATATGATCTTCATCTGTTTCTTCTGTGTTTCTCATATCTTCCATAGCATCCTCTAAATCTCTATCACCTGGATGTTTCTTACTGTACCCTGAAGCTTGAACCAGTTCATCAAGATTATCTGTTCTCTCGATGTCTCTATGGAAATCTGGATAAGCGTATCTATAACCTTCTCCAAATCCATCTGTATCAAGCATTGATGGATCATCCTTTGGTTCATACTTTAACTTCTTTTTAAAGAATCTACGAATACAATCTACATCTCTTTTAAAATAATATTCTGCGTCCTTATGTTGGATTGAGATAGATTGGGGGAAATCAATAACTACGAAGCCAACTTCCTCTGGATCATTTGGATCGATTTCATCTTCATCCTTAATCATTATATTGAATTCGTTGAAATCGCAGTGTATTAACCCACTACAACCTAATTTTACAATAAATTTCATTAAATTGTTATATAACTGTGATAAATTCTTATGTTTCCTCAATCTTCTCATTGGGAATCCTTTAATTAATTCCATAATAATTATATGA
>PPOO01000809.1:0-12046 GCA_003708545.1 Maudiozyma turicensis
GATGACTACGAATGGGATGTCACTGATGCCAGAAAGATCTGGTGTTTCGGTCCAGACGGTAACGGTGCTAACGTTGTCGTTGATCAAACTAAGGCTGTCCAATACTTGAACGAAATCAAGGATTCCGTTGTTGCTGCTTTCCAATGGGCTACCAAGGAAGGTCCAATTTTCGGTGAAGAAATGAGATCTGTCAGAGTTAACATCTTAGATGTTACTTTACATGCTGATGCTATCCACAGAGGTGGTGGTCAAATCATCCCAACTATGAGAAGAGCTACCTACGCTGGTTTCTTATTAGCTGAACCAAGAATCCAAGAACCAGTTTTCTTAGTCGAAATTCAATGTCCAGAACAAGCTGTTGGTGGTATTTACTCTGTCTTAAACAAGAAGAGAGGTCAAGTTGTCTCTGAAGAACAAAGACCAGGTACTCCATTATTCACTGTTAAGGCTTACTTACCAGTTAACGAATCCTTCGGTTTCTCCGGTGAATTGAGACAAGCTACCTCCGGTCAAGCTTTCCCACAAATGGTTTTCGATCACTGGGCCACTATCAACTCTGATCCATTAGATCCAACTTCCAAGGCTGGTGAAATTGTCCATGAAGCTCGTAAGAGACACGGTATGAAGGAAGAAGTTCCAGGCTGGCAAGAATACTACGATAAGTTATAAGAAGATCGAATATAAGAACAACAACAAAAAAAACTAATCAAAGAAAAAATATTCTTTCTATTTCCTCTTCTAACTAATTTAATTTATCGTGGTTATTATTTTGGTTTCTTATCTTAATAAATTAATTATAATTATTCTAATAATGAATAATTTTGTTAATTTTTTAATGAGACTATGTGTTAACTCTTTTATTTACAATATTTAACTATTGAATTCATTTGTATACTTTATTTTCTTTATATAAATAGTTAAAAAAAATAAAATGATTCATCTAAAAAGAATAGCGAAGATATTTATAATGTGTCGCCATATGTGAGATGATACATATAGGATACATTAGTGCTGATGGCAGTGGACTTTTCTATTTGTTGTTGAGAAGATAGATGGTTCCTTACACATGGATCAATCGATGTTTAGGACGGCTAATTCGATCTCGAAAGAAATATCACTAATTACGATAATCCGATGATCAATAATTATGTATCAGATTAACATGTCAGTTATTTCCGTGGATATAATAAAGCTTATTCATTTCTGAAAATATTACATCTGTATACAAGAATAGGAACAATATATTGTTTTATGAAACGGATATGGATACGCCCATCAAAATTGATGATTATGCACAACTTTTAAGACCCGGATTGGCTCATTCTTGTAACATAAAGATTAATATTTGATCTTATTTTTGCGGCTCTTATTGTTTTTGAGACAATTACCCCAATGGCATGACAATTACCATTGGTGAGAGAGTCCAGAATCATATAAGAAAACAGAAAACTATTAATCAACCCGATGTTTGCGTGCTAGTTAAAATGAGATTAGACACACTGCGGCCGACTAGAAATGCTAATGAACGTACGCATAAAAAAAGTGTACGTAGAATAATGCTGTACATTTTGACAGCAGAACAAAATCTTGTAACCGCATCTGTTTTTCGGGAAAGTAATTGGTGCAATAATTTCTGTTTAGATAGATTTTATATGTGAATCCTCTGCAAAATATATTACCGACGGTCCTTTTTAAATTGATTCATTTTTTGATTTATTCGGACCGAGACTTCTATACATTACTTTCTGGCATCTTAACTGAAATGTGAACCGTCTCCAGTAGCAATGAAGCTAATAGTAGTTATTGTAAATACGGATATAATTTCTTTAATATAATTTGAACCTTTCCACCTTCTCCCTTGTACTGACTATTTACTTCAAGACAACAAATCTGTGCACAATTATTGAATGATAACCTTAATCTCATGAAAGTTATCATCTGATATCCGACCCTTGCGGTGAATCTCTACGGTACGTACATCTGATATATATTTGATGCCAGAGGTAAACGCAGGGTCGCGCCCTCTTTTTTTTTGTGCGAAATGAGAAACATAATAAACCGCCCTACAAACCCACTTACGTGGGTAATGTCTACGTACGTAAGTCTCTGTTACCATCAATAGTTACGGGATTTTGTCTTCCAGAAACTACATACGTAAGCTATCATCACAGCCATTAAGAATAGGGCGTAGTGTCTAAACATCTCTATTTGTTTCTAAATTGGATACAGTATAAAATTCGGAAGCGGAACTAACAAAAGAAATATTCCCGTTTAGATTATCTCATAAAAGGGAAAAAATTACGTGGTAAATAAATAGATATGTGTCTCATTGTAAAATATCTCCGACAATTTTATTGTAACAACAATACCGTAAAAATCAATTATTTTCTGTATTGTTTGTTACATTTTCATTATTCCATTTTGTACCATATATTAATTTATTATGCAGTCCCTGAACAAAATCCCTAAAAACCACTCATACAGAAAGGATAGAAAGAAAGACAATACGTACAATTTCAAATTAACGCAATCACGTATCCCTGATGGAAAACTTTATATCGGTTTAAGGCAAAAATGGAGAGTGAAATAATGTGAGATATTGTCCGGACCAATGTATTTAAATTACACTAAATTTACTAAGAGCAGCAACAACAAATGAGAGCGTACGTACTAATAGATAGTCATTCATATTTTGGCATAATAAGAAATGATTTTTTTTTCTTTTATTTTCAGTGTGCAAAGTTCAATGACTTTCCTAATGGGAATCCCTAATTTTTCTGTTTGATGTTAATACGGTTAGTTCTTTACCATTCTTGTTAACATATATGTGATGCATATCCCTTGCGTGTTTGTTAATGGAGCAGCATATTAAATTTGATCTATGTCTGTGTCTTGCTGTGTTTTGTTTGTCTATTCTTTTTTTCGGTTAAATAAATACTCATTTCATTACTAATTTGAATTACCAATTAATATGACATATATAAACATGGAATGCAATCAGTTAGTTGAGAAATAAGAAAATTTTTTGACATATGTACCTCTTGATTTAATATTCATTTCGAAAATTTTTTTTTCCTCTTTTCATTTTAATTTTTATGTAACCAAAACACACACACGCACAAAAAACAAACAAACGTCAATTATAGAATCAATATGCTAACTCAAGATCTAAAATTATTACTATCTATCTTTACAGTATTTTTAGTGTTATACTACGGTACTCATAAAGCAACAATGAACAGATATAAGTTTTACGTTCCAAACTTAGGTTAATTTTAATTAATTGAAATAACCTCATTTCAATCAAGTATTAATATATTCTTTTATAAAGGGGACAAATAATGTAATATTCTCTCTTTATTAAAAAACCACTTCCGTGAAGTCTCTAATTTTTAAAACAGCACAACTAAATTTTATAAACTACAATAAATCTATTCATGATCTGTCTATGACGCCATCTTTATCTTTATGTTTTTTTTTTTTTTAAATTGTTATTAAATGTTAATATGAATTTCATAAAATTATATTATATACAAACGCACATATATAAATATATACGTATATTTTATTAATATGATAATATTTTAATATTTCTCTTTTTTTTTAATCAATGCAATCTTTATTTATTATGACCATACATTTTTAAATAATTCATTGTCATCTAATGATAATGCCGAATTAGTCTTATTATTATTATTATTGTTTAAAACTGAAGACCAGTTATTAGTATTATTGTTGTTGCTATTGACATTTATAGATGAGTTAGATGATGAATGGGATGAAATTTGATTCATTAATGTATTTGAATTAGTTGATGTCATAGTAGGATTTCTTACATTTGCAGTGGATTTAGAGTATAATGATAAAATCGATTTCTTCAAATCTGGTCTCTGATTTAATTTACTATTAGTTGTATTACTAGTATTGCTATTGTTTATACTTGCCGTACTTGATATATTTGATGCAGATCCATTTGAAATTGAGGATGATAATTTCTCTAAATTGACTAAACTATTATTAGATGTATTACTCTTTTGAGTCTTTAATAAATTAGTGCTATTATTGTGGCTGATATTTAATTTGTTCATATTATCAGATAATAACGACTCATTGGATTTAGTGACAGGTGTTGGAGTACTTGTAATAGAGTCATCAAATAATATATTCTCCTTCGTTGTCTCCACACTTGTTGGTATAGAATCACCGATCCATTTCTTATATTCATATTTATTTTTAATAAAATTTTGTAATTTATTTGAATCTAAAAGATTTTTACCCAAATTTTTCTTTGTTTCACTATCTAATTTGGCCTCATAATATAAATTAGCAATTAAATTATTTTGCATCTTAATTAACATCTTTAAATGTTCTTCTTTCCATGTATCTAAATCAACTGATTTAACTTTGGATACATGCGTACCTAAGGAACGATGTACCCCTGCACACTTAATACATATAAATACACCAAGCGACCAGGATGCCCATCTTGGATGTGATTGACTCTTACAATCTGCACACATTGAATTACCTGGATCTCTCAATAATGCAGTTAATGCTTTCTTAACAGGGATAGTCGTAGACATTTTGCAAGTCTTTCTCTTGTTTTATTAGTATATGCTTGATAATGAATCTATTTTTGCAATGCGACTAGAAATTCTGAAAAACTAATAATAATAATAATAATAATAATAATAGAAATAAATGAATATGCGCTTATGTATTATATATCTATAATCAGGATCTTTAATATACCTATGTATTCTTATATTTTACCTTTTCTTCCCAATTCCTGTTTATGATTGATTGATTATATAAATATAATTTTTCAGCAACAAAAACACAGAGGTGAAAGTTAAACTAGTCGGCCCCCACTAGAGACAGTTCCAACCTCGCTCCGTCTTGAAATTTTCCAAAAAGGACAACGCAGTGCAAACAAGGTACGAGACTATAAATGTACCTGCGAACAATTGTACGTACAAAACAAAAGATTGATACAAAAAAGAAATCACTACTCACGAATGTAACATTCTTTATATTAGGTGTTAATGATCTACTTCATCAATCTGATTCGATATATATATATATATATATATATATCTGAGAACTATATAACTAATTAAAATGCGAAGATTTGATCTTCCATCTTGGACACTGGTTTACCCTTGGTGTAACCCATTGCAACGGCCATTCTCTTGACAGAGGAGACCATTCTTGGTGGACCACATAATAATAATTGAACGCCATCTTCTTCTGGTGATGCGATTTTTTCCTTCAATAAATCTGCTGTCACATAGCCGATACCACCTTTCCATTCATCTGGATGTTCTGGTTTATCGATCAAATAGTAGACATTGATTTGTCCCGGACGACGTTCACATAATTCATCAAGTTCCTTCTTTAAAAAGATTTCGCTTTCTGAAGTATTACCATAAATTAAAGAAATCTCTGTAGTATCCTTTGGATTATCTGCAATTGCTTTCATGATTTGATACATTGGTGTAATACCTGTACCACCAGCAACCATACCTAACTTCTTTCTACAATTTTCATTATAATCATAGAATCCAGCTGGTCCACATACATCAATTTTATCACCAATCTTTAATTCGCCAATCATTTTAGAGATATTACCAGTAGGGTACGCTTTCACCAATAGATCAAAATAACCTGGAGCCTCATAGTCCAAAGAGATGGGAGTATATGATCTCAATAATTTTTTCCCGTCAATTTCTGCTTTAATGGAAATATGTTGGCCAATAGGTAAACCTAAGACATATGAATCAGAAGGCAAACCAAATCTATAAATCGCGGTCTCCTTAGTTAATTCATTCTTAGATAACAAAGGGTATTGATGAAACTCTCCATGGACTAAAGCCTTCTTATATTCCTTTTCATTTTCATCTTGTTCTTCTTCTAATTCAGAGATATCTGTCTTATATTTATGCGTCATCTTATAGAAAATTACTATACTGACAGCGATAATAAGGAAGAAAATATCGAATTTCTTGGCATTTTCTAAATATTTCACAATTTTCTCCTCGTGGAAATGATTAGGAGTAGTGTTGGAACCTGTATCAACAAACATATTTGTTTGAGTATTTTCAATCATCGTATATTGATTTCTATCGTAGTTAGGAATGTGTAATGTTTATAGTTTATATATGAATATTAAAATTTTAGAAAACGAATATGGAAACGAGTGGGGAGGTGAGGAATTTATCTATTCTGTTGAGGCAAAGCTAAGAATAACGTATCTGTGGATTGCAATAGCGACACCTCTTTTTTGATATATATATATATAAATATTTTGCCAATGTATCTGATGCACTTACTAATTCATAAATTCTGGAAATCAACCGTTTTTTTTCTCTTCTCTTCAGTGCGGTAGTTTGTCGTTCGAGGTTCGTGTAAATGGAAAGCGCAGAGAAGCAGGCGATTTTTTTTTTAATATGCGACATCCATCGTTGGGAAAAAGAAACAATACGACGATCTCGTAACCACCTACTAGTACGTACGCAACACTCTGCGATGTATCAAACAAGGGATCGTTCAATTATAAGAATGAATAAGGTGTGTATGTTATGAATATTTATATTGAATCAAGGGGTAGCCATGTTATGTTGAAGCATCTTAGGTGTAGGACCAGTCAATGTAATATAAACATCTGTACCTCTACCTGATAAACTTTGAATATCTATCTTCCCTCCAAATAATTCTAAATATGTCTTACATAAAGGTAAACCGAATCCCATTCCTGCTATATTATGTACTGTTTCACCAGGTATCATTTGATCCTCAGTGACAGAACAATGTAAATCGTCTATATCCTTACCTGAATTATCCTTATTGTCTGGTGTTGTTGAGGTATATGAATAATCGAATATTTTCTTTTCAATAGCTTGTGGTATCCCACCACCATAGTCTCTAACACGTATCATAATTTTATTTGCAGATGCTTCGAATATACTTATCTCTACATCCTTTGGTGATTCATTATTTTTTTTAATACTAGATTCAATAGTTGCACGCATTGAATTTTTCAAAATTTCTGTCATTATATATTCCAGGATCAATGGAATACATGAGAATTTAATGTTTTCACCTTCTGTAAAGATTAAATTTATTGGTTGATGGTCATATTTCAATAGACATAAATCATTAACAAATTCATAAATTCTTTTAATAAATGAAGCAATTGGTACATCTTGTTGAATGATCCCAATTTTACCCGATAATAAATCCTGTGATTTTGGCTGTGGTCTTCGTTCCTGTTGTGATATCAATTCTACATAATGAGTAGCTAATAATTTCATAGTGATTCTATTTTGTAAATGTTCATTTAAGAATTGAAATACAGAATCCTGATGATACGATTCCATTATTTCTGTCATTCCTTCTGACAGGATTTGTAAAGTATCCTGATGGTCATCTAAGAACTTCCTCATTAATAATTTCATTCTTGATTTATCATATAAATCATATGGGAATTTATTATCTAATAAAGATGTTAATGTATGTAGATATAATTCATGAGTCTTTTCAATCTTTGGGTTTAATATTGCAATATACGGTAGTTGTTGTAAAGTTAATAGTTGTCTACAGGTATAAGTCAGTAAAGAGTTCATTATTTGAATATTTAAAGTATATAATTCACTTGATGTCATGGGATATTGATTATGATATGATGTTAAAAATTCAAAAGTTATTGGTGGAACATCCTTTTTCGAATAATCTTGTATGAGCGACTCAATATTGGATCTAATGTTATAATGATCCTCAAATGTTAAATCTGATATTACAGATTTGTGGATGGGTGTATTATCACTTATTATAGTTTGTGTTATTTGAAGTGGTCTATATACATGGTAAAATCGATGAACTCGTCTTGGAATGATAAATGGCTTTATAATATGTCTCCTAAACATGCTTATTGTTATAGTATTAGGTATTGATCTATACATATTTCATTTGGTTCACTATCTTTGTCTCTGTATCTGATATATATATACTTGTGTGATCTGTCTGTTTCAGGTATACCCATCTGGAAAATTGTGTGACTATTGAAATAGTCATTGTTGTATTGTATTGCGCAGTATGTTATAGTGCCCGCGCACAATCAAAGCAGAACCAGAAGCAGAAAAGAACAACTTCTGAAAAGATCATTTGAACAAAATCACGGTACAACGGGGGAGGGAGTGAACAAGACGGTGTGTCATCTGGTTCGTGATATTTTGTCAATAAATTTGACACTCTCAACAGCCATATTATGTTATTTACTTCGATAATATATTTGGGTATCCATATGGTGACATACTCTATTACTAATATAATAATATATTACGTATATATAAACAAGTAACAAGGATTAGATTACATGTATAATGTATCGTTCAAATAGTATAGTCTCTTATATCGATAAACTATTATCGCACCAAGAAATAATATATATGATGAGAACTTGTATTTATGTAATTATATAAACATCTCCATTGAAGATAGCAAGTAGATAGAATTTTAAAGAGTGTGGATATTTAGTAGTCTATCTGTTTTATAAGCACAATACATTTTCTTATTGTTATTTCAATTTGGGCGCTTTACAGAAAGATTCTTACGTGACTCTCGCAATTTCTCTGAAGGGGCCCGATCGCAAAATGTTCTTTCGCGGTAGTGTTTATTTTATATTCTTTCATTTTGGTATATAAAACTTGACATAACGAACCAATTATTCAAAGAGTTGCAACAATTGTGTGGGCAGTATCCTTCTTTGTCTTTAGGTGATGAGGCTACTCGTGAGGAGAAAATCATTTTGACGAACTGATTCGCATCTTGTTCTGATTCTAATTTTCATCATTGGAACTTCTCTTATCGCGGAGGGTATCAACATCCCTGGTCTGTCATTTGTTGTTCTTTGCTGCTTATCTACCTGGCAGAAGAGAGTTTATTCAGCTAGCTAGTAGAATCAGAAATGATGGCTATGTTTTTACTTCATGAATTCCTTTCAGTCCCGGTACATCCGATTTAGAATCATGTTGACCAATCTCTTAATATCAACAATAAAATCACCGCTTTCTATGGACTTCCCATTCCTAGTGGTGAAAGACCAAGAAGATGTACTGTGGTGACAAAACTGAAATATTCTAGTATACACAGATATACAATTATTTTCATTTTGTATTTTAAAAGTATACATCGGTTAAAAAAAATGCAACGTTAAGATACATAATTACAAAAGAGTATTTAACTTATTCTGAGATTCTGGAAAGTTCTAAAGCAATCTTTAAAGGCCATTGTGTAATGTCAAGTGTTGTCAGCGATAAATGGTTGGATCCAGATTTAAGAATATATAGTTGGCAATGTTTATCACTCAGAGTAATATTCTTCTTCCCGTGTATATTAGATGCCATGCTGAAGAACCTTTCAACATTAATCGATGTCGCTGGGATGTTCAGTATGATCCTATTGACTAACGACGGTAAAGGAAGTTTAAATGAATATTCCTTCCAAAATTCAGCATCAATAAATAGATGTTGACTGAACTTTTTCTCATAGGCAAGTTTATTGCCCTTCAACTCATTTTTGAATTTTGTGTAGCATTCATTTCCATTTTTATGTGCAACATAACTAATAATTTTAGTTCTTGCATTTTTGTTTCCAAAATGTGCTCAAAAATCCCTTCCCTTAATTCACCTTATCTGGTATTGAAGTCTTTGGGATCTTGTTCGACAATTAATGTTTTTCCAGAAACATTATCATCAGGTAAACTATTTGAAAGATTGTTTGCAAATGAACTATCACCAATGATTGAACATTCAGTTGATTCTTCAAAATTAACTGGCTGGCTTTCCAATTCCATATTTTCATCAACTGATGTGCAACAATAGAGTTCCGATACATCCTCGTAACTTTGATCAAAATCATCGTCATATGAAAGTTCTTCTTCTACTGAATTGTATCTCATATTTAACAAAGGAGTAACAATTGTGCGAATCTTTTTTTCATCCAGTTTCGAACATGTATTCTCTTGTTCTCAGTTTCCCTTAATTCAAAAGCTTCAAGCCAAAAGTTACTGCTGAAAAATGTAATATTAAGAAATCCACCAACTAAGGTAACATCATTTTTTGAGTAAAGTAAAGTATTAAATATTTCCTCATTTCCTTAAAACATTTAACCTAGACAGGTTTGATCCTGTGATAGCAATCTCTTCCGTCCCTCTTTTTTTGTTCATAACCATGACATATTCCCATAAAATAGGAAGAGCATGTTATGAGGTGATACTATCATTTGAAAATAATTTACAAAAGGTCTAAAAGGCTCCATGTAATCAATTAAAATGTTAGCTGGGTCGAATTCGTCTGTTAAAAATTTATTTGAAAACTGTTCTAATGTTCGAAATTTCTAACATCACATTTTCCAAATAATTTGAATTTTCTTAATGTTTCAGCTGTCAACAACCATCTTGCTCTGCAATACGTTTTTAATTGAAGTAAGGATCCTCTCCGACCTTTACCATATGAGTTGTATTATTCGTAGCCATCGTAATTACACACGTACTTAATCCTAGAAACGTATCAAAAATCAATTTGAGATCTGAAAAACACTGTTCTACAGTGTGGGTGAAACTTTTGGGATTTTAAGAAGAAAAGATACAGTTTTGTTCGACTTGTTGTCGTACGTTGTTATCAGTACTCCAAACATACTTTGGTGCTTAACATTAGTCCAACGATCAAATACGAAAGAAAAAAATGTAAATTTTTCAAGATCAGTGTATTTTTGAGGGCATTTGAATTAATAATGGTTTCTTTATTCAGAATCTTTGCAGATGAGGTAAATTCGGCCCTGAACAAGATAATTTAAGTTCCTCACTTTGTCTTCAATGATTACTAGTATAATTTTATAATTAAGTACTTTTCTATATTCTAATCTACAAGTATTACGACTAATTTGATATTAAATATGAATTATGTTGAGAATGTAATAATTTTCGAATTTTTAACTTAATTCATTTTCAAACGTAATTCTCGAGCCATCTTAGTCGTTAAATTATATTTAATGATATCATATTTTCTGAGATAGACACGAGAAGCCACTACTATTTTCTTCTATCATCAAACTTTTCTAGTACTGAACCGTATGCAAGAAAACAATAAACGAAACAAGGAAAATTGGAGCAATCAGTAATTATTGGCTCGTTAATTATGTGACACTCATTCATTTTATCACATTAATGTATGTTGTTAAAGAAAAGTTTCTACAATTCTTCATGTTAATATCGAAACTGGATGAGATCATAAAATTGAACTGTCTTTATTAATCAGATCCTCATTGGTGGTCAAAGATTTGGGTTTCAAGCTTCAGAAAGTGGTTGAAACAATTGATCAAACGTCGATTTTTCTGCCTTTCGACATCTTTTCTTGGTAGGCTGCCTCCTCTCATATTTTAAGTAATAATGTTTGCATAGTTTTCGGCTTCTATCAGAATAACTTAAAATGACAAGTTCAGAGGTACAGTCATTCCCTATTTTCTATCGCATACAAAAGGGTGTTTGTTGAAAATATTCCATTTTCTGTTAGATGGATTAAAAGTCAAAAGAGCTGTAGGTGTATTGGGCAGAGCAAATGAATTGAAATAGAGAATTGTTACGAAAATAAACCATCATATCTCAGAAACAATTAGAATTCTACTCTTGTCCGCCTCTCTCGTTATTCAATGAGTATTATTCAAATACTGCATCACTTCCCACGACACTTGCATGCTCATTTCGACCTATTTCCTCTTAATTAGCCTTCTTCCCTGCCTATTACTCATATCAAGCTAGAGATAACAAAATGATATGTTCTATTCGCTATACAACTTTTCAAGAAGAACAATAACGCAAGTAGGTACATACGTGTGTGCTATACGTAGACAGACAGAACCTTCACGTAATCTTACTTTTCGTGTATCTCTCTTTGTTTCTTCGCTGAGTGGTCCCTGAAACAAATCAAATTGAGGAAAGTTCTCAATACACAGAGGTCGCCGGATATCAAATTTTTTTATCGCTTCTTTT
>PPOO01000810.1:1964-17339 GCA_003708545.1 Maudiozyma turicensis
GAGAAATAGTTCATCGATGATAATTCGGATAAATCGATCGCATGACTGACATCAGTCCATTCAATCTCTTTGGATTCATTTAAAGAATGTAGATTTAAATCATTAAAGTACACGACTGATGTATCAACGGTAAAATTAACTAACGGGGACAGGAATTTTCTAAATGGTGTAAAATAAGTTGTCAGGGTCTCTTGAATTTCCCAATCGACAGGTGAACCATCACCTTTCAATAAGTTTATGGATAAATGGACATTTGGTGTATAGTTAATTGCGACGGAGTCATTTCTGCTATCCATTAAATCACCACTTGATAAATAAGTCCATTCAACGTTGAAAGTATGTTCAACTAAAGTTTGCGCAACAAAAAATGGTAAATCATTTCTTGCAACCGTTGGATCATCGAAATATACAACAGTATTCTTAGAATCATAAGCAGCATTATAACCTACAAATTCATCTAATTGCAGAGTTACAATATGGTATTCTCTACCTTGTTCCTTCTCTAACTTTATGAATGTTTCGTTATAACATAAAATTTCCAATGACCATTGAACATTTTGTTCTTTACTATTTAATAAATGATTAACTTGTACCTGTGCAGCTTCATGAATATCTGGAAATTTATAGACATCTGACCTGATATACACCGGTATTGTAACATGAACATCATGAAATTTTTTATCGTGTAAAGTTTTGATATATTCTCTTGGTAATGGAGCTCTATATATATTAGTCAATTTATACCACAATGGAATACCCACATTGACATATACTAAAACGAAAATGACACCTGCCCATTTTCTAATATTTAAGGTTGACATCCTTTTATACGATATGTTGAGTTAAAAAAATCAGGTAATTTATACAATTAATAATAAAATTACTGGTTTCCATCGACTAGAAGGCAACTTTTTAAATATATGTATTCAGATATACACACTTCAATATTTCCAGAAAACCTTTAAAGTTTATACAATTTGAGCCCCATCAAGCTTATTTGGGAATCCACGAAGAGAGCAAAAAAGAAAAAGGCAATTCCGCGAAACTTGCAGTGTCAAAAGTTCGGACCAAATATCATAATATACGAAATGTTGTGTATGTGTAACATTTAAAACTATTCCTTTTTAATGAAATAATATCATAAAACTCTTGTTGAAGGTATGGAACGTATCAATTAACTAAATAAAATATACATGCTATGTTACAAAAAAAAATCTAGTCGTTATTTAATAAATAGTTAGACAAAAAAAAAAGAAAAAAAAAAAAAGTAAAAAAGAAAAAAGGAATTGTCATTGGTAACTGGTACTATTCAATGGGTAATTTGTACTGTTCCATTTACATTCAAAGTACAATAGCTGCACATTAATACACAATAAAATCAAAGAATGGAGGTTAATATTACAATTTTGGAATTCTACAATTACAATATGGAGTTTATAAATAAGGAATATTCGTGAAATAAATTAAGATAATTGGAATAATCATAAGATAATAAAATCTAAAAAATAATAATAAAAAATGGTGCAATAGAAGATCTCAAACATTAGAAAATAACAATTGGTACGTTAGTTTGTAATATCCCGTCATTTTAATTGAATAGAAGTTTAATTTTCCAATAGTCAATAATTTAGTATATTATTACAACAATTTTGGATAGGAAGTATACACAATTTAATCTTGTTTAATTTAATCATTCTTGTTATCAATTATAAAAAAAAGTAGGAGAAGTCACTGGAGTTTACATATAATAAATTTAATAATAGTAATAATAATTTGTTTAATTTTGTATTGTTTAACGATTTATTTGGATAATATGTTTAAGAGGAATAGAAAAATATTGGAATTCAATTATGTTCATAATCAAAGAAAATCTGATATTTAACGAGTTGGAGATCTTTCACGTGGAGCATCTCTGGATCTGTATTCGCCTCTTGGAGCACCGTAGTCACCTCTTGGAGCACCGTAGTCACCACCTGGACCACCGAAACCACCTCTTGGACCACCGAAGCCACCTCTTGGACCATAGTTATCTCTTGGACCACCGAAGCCACCTCTTGGGCCGTAGTTATCTCTTGGACCGCTGAAGCCACCTCTTGGACCATAACTATCCCTTGGACCACCGAAGCCGCCTCTTGGGCCACCAAAACCGCCTCTTGGACCGCCAAAGCCACCACGACCACCGTAACCGCCACGGCCACCGTAACCACCTCTGTGGTAACCACCACGGCCACCATAGCCCCCTCTGAAACCACCACGGCCTCTGAAACCACCTCTATTTCTTCTGATAGGTGGAGGGTTGTCATCTCTTTCGACTGTAATTATAGAACCTCTGAAGTCAATGTTATTTAGTTTTTCTAGAGCGTCTGTTAGTACTTCTTCAGAAGAGAATTCTAAAGCACCAGTGCCGTCGAAGTCTCTAGTGTTAACACTTGAGAAAGTAGTCTCTAGCTGTTGATCACGAGCTAGATCCTTTAGATCTTGCCATGAGACACCTTCTGGTAAGTTTCTAATGGTTAAACGGTATCTCTTAGCAGGTAACTTTGAGAAGACAACTTCTAATGGTTGGTTAGCAAAAGATTTACCATTAACTTCTTCAATGGCTCTACTTGCAGAATCGGCATTTTCAAATTCAACAAAAGCAAAACCATTTAAGATCTTAACATCCTTCATTGGACCGAAAGGAGCAAAAATTTCGTTTAATTCAGATTCTTGAACATCGAATGGGAATGGTCTAACAAATAATCTAGTAGTAGATAATTCACCTTCTTGTTCCATGTGATGAGGACGATGGTGTGGAACATCAGTTGGAGGATAATATGGTTGAGGTTCTGGATGAGATGGTATCACTTGCTCTTCGTTAGTGTCGGTTTCCATTGGTTCTGGAGCGGATTCTTCAGGAGCAGGAACTGGAGCAGATTCTTCTTGTGGAGCAGGGGGAGCATCTTCTTGAGGAGCATCTTCTTGAGGAGCTGGAATGGCTTCTTCTGGGGCAGCAACTGGTTGCTCAACTGGAGGTTGTTCGACAGGAGGTTGTTCAACTGGTTCAGACATGATTGGAATTTTTTCTTTCAAAATATTAAAAAAGAATGTATATACTTTCCTTTTCTTTTGTGTTTTTATTACTTTACCTTAAATAAAATTGGAATGTATTTTCAATTAATTCACCCAGTAGTATGACTAAAAACAAATAATAGGATTGGCTTAGCCTTTATGCAAAAAGAAAATGTTTATTATTACAAGATAAAACATTTCCTGGAAACTGAAGAACAAAAGTAATCTGGGAACAGAAAAAGAAAAATTTTCCATTCCAGACAGCAATCTTCTCTTCCTTTTATACAAAATAAATTTTTTCTGTTTCTTTGCCCCCCATCGTGGGAGAGAAAATATATCCGCGGCGATAAAAGTTTGTATGTGCGCGTGTATGTGTGAGACGAAAACGATTTGTAGGACGTTAGAAATGATTACAATTTGAAACTATCATTGATTTAATTTAACAGCTCTGCATTTGAGGATGTTAAGAGATGTATATATGTGTACATATATATAACCGACAATTCAGCAGTATTGTAAGCTTTAACTGTTTGTTGTAGATAAGGTAGAAAACAACCAATTTTAGTCTAGATATTTTAACTCATATAAGGGATCCATAACGTATCATTTATAACAACTTAATAATATCTCACTGTTATTTTTCGTGCCCTCTCTGTCTGTTTTAACTCAGTTTAACTATGCTACGTTTTAAAAGATTAGCTTCTACTTATGAACAGGCTAAAATCTTAAGAAAATATCCAGTAGGTAATATCATCCATGGTTATGAAATTAAGAGAGTATTACCTGTACCAGAATTACGTTTAACAGCAGTTGATTTAATTCATGAGCAGACAGGTTCACAACATTTACATATAGATAGAAACGATTCAAATAATATATTCAGTATAGCATTCAAGACAAATCCACCAAATGCAACAGGGGTACCACATATCCTGGAACATACAACATTATGTGGTTCACAAAAATATCCCGTACATGATCCATTTTTTAAAATGTTAAATAAATCTTTAGCAAATTTTATGAATGCAATGACTGGCCAAGATTATACATTTTTCCCATTTGCTACTACAAATTCTAAAGACTATGCAAATTTAACAGATGTTTATCTCGATGCGACTTTAAATCCTTTATTGAAAAGAGAAGATTTTAATCAAGAAGGTTGGAGATTAGAATATTCTGATATTGAAAATATGAAATCAGATATCATCTTTAAAGGTGTAGTATATAATGAAATGAAAGGACAAGTATCAAATCCTGATTATTATTTTTGGAGCCAATTTCAACAATCTATTTATCCATCCCTGAATAATTCAGGTGGTGACCCTAAAAAGATTACAAATTTGATCTATGAAGATTTAGTTGAATTTCAAAGACAAAATTACCATCCTTTAAATTCAAAGACTTTCACTTATGGGAATTTCCAATTAAATGATACTTTGAAAAGATTAAATAAAGAATTTATCTTATTTGGTAGGAGACATAATCATATAGAAAAATTATTGCCTATTAAATTAGATAAAGATATCACAATTTGGAAAGACGGTCAAATGGATCCAATGTTACCCCCATCGAAACAAAATAAGACTTCATTGACTTGGATTTGTGGTACTCCTGATGATCATTATGAAACTTTCCTATTGAAAATTTTAGGAAATTTGTTAATGGACGGCCAATCATCAATAATGTATAAGAAATTGATCGAATCTGGTTTAGGTCACGAATTCTCAGTTAATTCTGGTGCGGAATCAAATACATCAGTGAATATGTTTACTATAGGTTTACAAGGTATTGAGGATGTCGAGAAATTTAAAGGTACAATTAATGAAATCTTCGAAGAAGTGTTAGCAACATCATTTGATAACACCAAGATCGAGGCAATTATTCAGCAAATCGAATTGAGTAAAAAAGATCAGAAAGCAGATTTTGGTTTGCAAATACTTTACTCGATTATTCCAGGATGGACTAATAATCTTGATCCTTTCAAGAGTTTATCATTCGATGAAACTTTAGAGAGGTTCAGAGCTGATCTTGAAACTAAAGGGGATGAATTATTTTATGATATCATCAAGAAATACATTTACAAGCAACCTGTGTTCCAATTTACAATGAAGGGTTCGCCATCCTTCTCTGAATCCTTAGAAACTGAAGAGAAAGTCAGATTACAAGGAAAGATCGATAAATTAGATGAATCAGATAGAAAGATCATCTTTGAACGTGGTAAGGTGTTGCAAGAGAAACAAAATAAGGTTGAGGATCTATCATGTTTACCAACATTGAAACTTGTAGATATTCCAAGACAAGGACAAAAATATCCAATTGACTTACAGAATGATAATCTCATGACTCGTATCACAGATACTAATGGTATTTCATATATCCGTGGTAAGAAATCATTAACTAATCAAATCCCGCTCGAGCTTTACCAATACATTCCATTGTTTGTAGATTCACTAACAAGTCTAGGTACAAAGACACAACCATTCAGTGAAATCGAAAATCAAATCAAGTTATATACTGGTGGAATTTCAACAAATTATTCTGTAACTTCTGATCCAAGGACACTTGAACCAACATTCAATTTTTCATTTAGTGGTTGGGCTCTAAATTCCAAAACAGATAAAATTATTGAATTTTGGAATAAATTGTTACTTCAAACTGATTTCCAAAATAATAGTGAAGCTTTAAAAGTATTGATTAGAATGTTGGCTTCATCTAATATCAGTTCAGTTTCGGATTCAGGTCATATCTACGCAAGAGGTTATGCATGTGCTCATTTCAATGAAACTAATGCAATTAATGAAACTTTACAAGGTATTGAACAATTACAATTGATTGGAAAACTATCGAAGATCCTTGACGATCCTGAAAGATTCCAGATGGAGGTCATCGATAAAATGATTCAATTACAGAAAGTTATCATTGGTCAAAATGTTGAAGATTTAAGATTCTTTGTCACAACTGATTCTACTACTCAAATAGAGAAAGTTACTTCAGAGCTCCAGAAATTTAAGGAAGAATTTAATAGTGTAAAAACAGATATTAATCCAGAGAATTGTATTGAAACAGATAAATATCCTCTGATCTCAAATAAGAAACCAACTTTATTGAATTTCTCTTTCCAAACACATCATACTGCATTATCTAAACCAACTAATATTCCGTTTATCAATAAGGATGGTGCTGCATTACAAATCCTATCCAATATTTTAAGTTCTAAACATTTACATAAAGAGATTAGAGAAAGAAACGGTGCCTATGGTGCTGGTGCTAAATATGATGCAATTAATGGTTCATTTAACTATTTCAGTTACCGTGATCTAAATCCATTACAATCTTTGGAGGTTTATAAAAGGAAATTTGATATTGAAGCAAACGACCTGAATGATGCTAAGTTACGTTTGTTCCAAGAAATTGATTCACCACTAAGTAGGAAAAGCGAAGGTGTATGGAATTTTGATCATGGTATAAACGATGAAATGAGACAAACAAGAAGAGAAAATCTATTAGATGTGTCCATCGAGGATATTAATCATGTCGGAGAAAAGTATCTTAACGGTGAAGAGGGTTATGAAGTTGTCGTTGGACCAGTTGTGAACGATAAGACAATTGAACCAACTTGGAACGTTGTTAACGTAGAACAATGAATGCTACCATTCATCCATCATCAAATATATATATGTGTATCTTCTCTATATATCGATCGTTGGCATACGTTCTTTAAATATTCATGTAAATACTGCAATACCCCATAAAGCAATGCAAAGTGTTCCTTCCTCGTTGATTCTCTTCGGTATGTACTTAATATTTATATTCTAAAGCAAGAATATTTCTACTTCAGTTTCTTTCTTACGTGTTTCGTGTACAACAAATTGCGCATCGTCGAAGAGACGCGAGACGCGCCTTAGGACGATTTTCGATATGAACAACTAAGTGAAATATTTTCCAATTTCTTGCTTGTATGTGTATCTGGTTAGTTCAATCTCAAATATAATATAGGAAAATTTAGTCGCTATTCTATTAACAGAGGTTACTTGACATTCAAGTGCTAACAAATTCTTAATTGTTTTATTTATTTTTTGGGTGTTATAAACTTTTTTACGTTGTTATATATCAGCTTATTCGATAATACCAAGGAAATCAAGAAAAATTCATTGAATCAATAATACCTATAAATATATTGATATTGTTTTTTCGTGAATATAAGTTTTTGCTAATATATTGAATTAGACATATACATATCAGTACATCAAGATGCAATTCCTGAATCTATCTATTCTATTGGCTTTCTTTACCCAATTAATTTGTGGTTTACATTTTGATATTCCAGCTAATCATCATTCTGAATTAGTCTGTGTTCGTGACTTCGTTCAACAAGGTCAATTAGTCGTCATTAGTCTATTCTCTGATGGTTCTGTTGGTGATGGACAAATGTTGAACTTATATGTTCGTGATACATTAGGTAACGAATATCGTACCAAGAGAGATTTTGCTGGTGATTTACGTGTTGCTTTCACTGCATCCGCCAATGCCGCTATAGATATTTGTTTAGAAAATATGGCTCAAATTAAAGGTGCAGCAATGAGTAGATCTGTTGAATTGGATATTGAAACTGGTTCTGAAGCTCGTGATTGGAATTTAATTAGTGCTAATAACAAATTAAAACCTGTCGAGTTGGAACTACGTAAAGTTGAAGAATTAGCTGATGAGTTTGTTGATGAATTAGGTTATTTGAAGAATAGAGAAGAAAGATTAAGAGATACCAATGAATCTACAAATTCAAGAGTCACTAGATTTTCTCTATTAATTATTATTGTCTTAGGCTGTCTAGGTGCATGGCAATTAAATTACTTAAGAAATTTCTTCAAGTCTAAGAATATCATTTAGATATATACGAAAGCTATTGTATATAAGAATTTCTCGTTAAGATGATATATATATATATATATATATATTTAATATGACATGTTTTCTAAACTAAAGAAGTGGCTATTTTTTGTTTCTTCTGTAAAAGGATCATTTATTCCATTGATTATACATAATTATGTAGTGTTGTCGTATCGACTTCGGATTTTTTTTTATACCCAAATAGATCTACCACGTTCTTCTAATTTTTCACCTAATCTTGATACTTGATCATTCCATTCGTATAATCTATCATTCATCTTTTGAATTTGATTGAAACTTATGATTCTTGGTTGGACCCAAGTGATACTAACAATTTCATTAACTTGATCAATCGAACCCTTTAATAAACCTAAACTTATTGATCTCATTACTAGATGTTCGACATTATCCTTTGGTAAATGTGTAGCTTTTGAAATATCATTGAATGATAAAGTTCTGATATTTCTTGAGAATACACTTTCTACAAGTGCCATGAGGCAAATTTTTTGTCTTAAGAATGATTCATTTGAAGCTAATATTGGAACCCTTGGGATTTGTAAATTGATAATTGAATCGAATGTTTCGAAATCACCATTAGTTAAAGCATTTAATAATTTGAATAACCATTCAAATTCAACATTGTTTGAGATACTTGACATGATTGGATGTTGTAACAATTCACCAAAGTTATAAATTTTATCACCTAATAAGGCGGCAATACTTAAATCGTAAGCTAGTTCTCTATTTTCTTGAGAAGTTAAATCCATTTCATATTCTTTATCCATAGTTGATAAGAAAAGTAAAGAAGTATAATAGAAATTATTGAAATCTTTCTTTAATTTATAATATAATGCGTTAACGGAATAAAATGTGTTTACTAACATTAGTGGTAAAGTATCAATGGATTCTAAAATTTTATCAAATTCATCCAATGAATCTCTTGCTTTAACTAAATCGCCTTGTAATAAAAGGATTCTTGCAATTTCAATATCAATCAATAAACAACCGTTACTATGAGTTGGTAAACCATCATTTCTAGTCTTTTTCTCATCTGTTGATATAAAAGTATCCTTTAATTGTTTTAAATAATTAATAGATTCATCATAATTTGAGCTATTCTTTAGGGATAATAACAAAAATTCAATAACGTTTAATTGATTAATCTTGTCAATAAATTTGCATACAAAGGTATCATAGACTCTTAATCTAATTGGAGTAGATTTATCATCTTCAAAAAATTGTTTTAAACTTAATGTTAATTGATGCCATAGTTTCTCTTCATAAAATTTTTCAAAATCTTCAAATAAATTAGATAAATCGGAGTTAGCTTCTAATTTCAATGTACTTAGAATAGTGTCAATTTCATGAGCTGACATTTTTGAAAAGGGTAGTTTGTATGTATTTTACTTTGGTAAGGATAGTATGTCGGCTGGAACACTTCAGAAAAGAAGTCAATTATTATTTTATTTGAATCAAATCGACAGTTATACGTGTATGTATATATATGTATCAAATGTTAAATATTAGTGTCCCTGTTCTAATTATTAGCTTTGACATCTCCATATATCCAGTGGCAAATATACTAAAATTCCCTTCTCAGTGGAATTTAGATTGATTGATATTTCTTTTTTTTTTGAAGATTAGAGGGTAACTAGTAAAATATCTAGGGCGCGAACCCATTTTCGTCTCTTTTACAGAAAGCGAGCGAGAGCGAACTAAGTTGGTGTGTGTGTTTTTTCTGTTTCTTAGTTAGTGGTAATGAGCAGTTGATAGAAGGGGTATCAGATAGAACATATTCATTAAATTATCAAATGTTGTAGAAGCTATATTAATGGGAAAGTTATCGCTGTTAAGAATTGTGACATTACATACTACTGTGACAAGCAGATATATATAGAGAGATATATATCGACACATATTACACGTAGCATAATGAGTGAAGAAAAGAAGGAAACAAAACAACAACAACGTATGTCAAAGAATAACGCCGAGATGAGTACATCGAGTATAATAAATATATAATACAATTGTTCATTATTACTAACAACAAAGTGATATACATGTGTGTGTTATTTACTCGATACGTATCGAATCAATGCATATGTGTTTTTTTGTTTTCATAACTAGCTATATTAAAGGCATCTGATATTGTATGTTAATTAATTATTGATTTGAATAATTCCACTGTATAACTCTTTTTTTACTAACAAATAAACGAAAAAGTATACGCACATACACACGTATACGATACAATACGATACAATTAGTCTGATGAATTAAAAGAAGATATTTTCCAAATTAGTTCAGATGCAATTGATAACTGTGATTTAGAAAGAGAAATCGCATCCAGTATCAAGCATCAACTAGATACCAAATATGGGAACACATGGCATGTAATAGTTGGTAAAAATTTCGGGTCATATGTGACACATGAAAAGGGCCATTTTATATATTTCTATATTGGACCACTAGCTTTCCTAGTCTTCAAGACACTATGATCAGTGAAGCGTTACATATATATAGCCAGGTATATAACGACCATATAATATAATATAACATAATATAACAGAACAGAACAGAAGCCTCTATAATTGCTGTCTCATTGCCTCCCTGTATCGGTGATTGTAACATAGTCATTGTCATCGCCGTTATTCTGAGCGACACCCGAAAACGAAAAAAATTTGACGAGCCGTTGAAAACAATTTCGTAAGCAGTGAAATGAGGAAGGAAAAAAGAATTATTCCGAGATTGTACGGTGGTTTCACAATGCTATGGATGAAACGGTGACAACGCACTGTGTATCAGTCACCATTGTTATATTATATAAAAAGAATAATAACTTATATTTGATAATGGCAAAGGATATCTTAGATAAACATTATCACGAAAGGGTAATATAGAACTATTGAGTAGTGATGAGTGTAGATACAACGAATAAAATGAGTGCAACAACTAATGCCGATGGGACAGGGGCCTCGATACAGAAACCTAAGAGAAAAGTTGGTAGACCAGGTAGAAAGAAGATAGATACAGAAGCGAAAAATAGAAGAACTGCACAAAATAGAGCAGCTCAGAGAGCCTTTAGAGAAAGGAAAGAACAAAAATTGAAATCGTTGGAGAATAAGATTTCAACATTAGAAGAAATCAATGAACAATCAGAATATGAAACTGTTTTATTAAAGAATCATTTAGCTGATTTAATTCATGAAATTACAAAATTTAGACCTAAATCTCAAAAGGATTTACAAATTATGGATCTATTAAATAGAAATAATATTATTAAAGAACAATTAAAATTGAAAAATTTGAAAGAGGATGAAACTATTGCTAATTTAGATAATCCAAAGGGTATTACAACTGGTACTACACCTGTTACTAAAAATGAATCAGAAATCCCAATGGTTAAAAATGAGGTGAAATATACCCCTGATAATTCAAATTCTCCGATGTCAATAAACTCTAATGGTAACAACAGTAACGATTTAGATGACGGAATCACACAACAATCTTTGTTTGCTGCCGCTGCTGCTGCAGATATTGCTGCTGCAATGGGTAATAATAATTATGGTAACATTTCATATGATGCACCTGCGACAATGGCACCTGCAACTAACAACTCACCTTCTTATATGACAAATAATGGTATGATACAGAAGAACTGTGGTAATGACGGATCATTATCGGTACCAATAAGTTCTACTTCGAATAATGATACAATGATAAATAAAAACAACAATACTGGCAGTGGAAGTAATAGCACTAGCGGTAGCAGTAGTAGCAGTAGCAGTAATATGGATATTATAGACGATTTATTCAATGCAGCATATTCCTTCGATCATTCAAATCAATTTGGTTCTAATGATAATAACAATGATATAAGTTTAAGTGCAAGTACAATAAGTCATTCAGATATTAATTCCGAATATAATATGACTAACCAATTCCCAAGTATAACTAATGATACAAACATGTTTTCCATGTATAATAACAATAATAATACAAACAATACAGATAGGATTGGTTCATTTGGTCGAACTATTCCTCAATTTGCTTTAAACAATTTAACTAACACATGGAACAATAAGAATAATAATTTCAATAATACTGTGCCGGATCCAATCCCAAGTACTGGTTCAAGCGAGATAGATGCAGATGATTTAGGTGCTATACAATATGCGTTTGATGTTAAACCTACAATACAGAATAAGACACCAATTGCAAAGGACATCAATAACAGCAATATCGCAGATATGAATGGCGGTACTCCATATATGTCATTTTTAAATAATTCTCTAGCGTTCCCAGATATGGACGATAATGTTACATATAGGGATCCAAAACAAGTAATTGCATCTAGCTGTTCAAATCCTACACCAAATTGTGCTTGTAATCATGATAACACTGACAAAATAGCAGTTAGTGATAAACCTATTAAATGTGAACTATTGACAAGACATATTATTAGTGATGAATCTATACAATCTATATTGAAGGATAAAAATTTTATTGCAACAGGTACCTCAACTACCGCATCTGCATGCGCAGCAGATTGTGATGGGAAAAGGTGTAATAAAGTTGCATTACCATATCATAATTGTGGTAGTACAATGAAATGCGCAGACATATGGAAACATATTACTACTTTGCCTAAATATTCGGATGTCGATATAGATAATTTATGTGATGAATTAATGACAAAGATCAATTATTCTGAGGATGGTATCACAATCAAACCAAGAGATTTCCAAACTGCATTGAAGAAACAAGTCATGGCCTAGTGGCTAGTCCCACGCATGCCTACCACATAGTTATATAAGTATATAGATATATATAATATGTACTAAACACAACATATATTTCATCCTCTGTTTCTATGAATCAACCGATCATCGATGGACCCACCTGCACCCCGGCACTCAGATTCTCAGGGCCATCCCGCGGGCTCACGTTCTTTCTTCTCTTCTCCCCCTCCCACAAAACAAAACGGAAAGACGAAACACCGCGCGGCCGACACAATTTCCCGTACAATACGGGAAAGAGTACTTGAGCTCGTTGGCCGAAGCAGTGCCCCTCCAGGGGAGACAACCACGTACTAAATGTGCCCTATACAGGCAAAAATGGTACCGCGAGGGGCCAATGCTTCGGCTGAAGGAAACACATACATCTATGTAAATTCGTCACAGCGCCGGAAAAAGAAAACTTTTTCGGGGGAAAGAGGCAAAAAGGAAAATTAGATAATTTATTTCAGAACTTGAATAACAACAACAATAGGACAATACAAAATTTTAGATATTCAAGAGGGAAGATTTCTTTAAAGTCTATTGCATTTTTTTTCTGTAAAATTTAACTAATTGATCATCCAAGTGATACACATATAGTTGGATATATTAAGATCTCGTTGAAAACCCCATCAAAAAAGAAGTTCACAAAGAAAAGAAAAAGGACGGAGGTAAAGAAAGCATCTAGGAAGCTTATTTTAGAAAAAGAAAAAAAAGAATAAAATCTATAATATTTTGACCTCCTATTGTTTAATTACTTTTAAAGATTCGTTTTGTTTGATTAGAGAAAATTAAAGAGGTGTTATTAATATTGATTTGAACAGGTTCATTTACAATAGTACAGGGAAATTGGTTTGCAAACATTTTTTTTCTCTTCTTCAATTAATTTCCTAGTTTTAAACCCTTTTTTCACTCATACACGTATATATAAATATAGTGGTGTGTTGATCGCATCATATTATCCATCATTTCAAAGGCACAACCTGGTATACGCATATCCAGTCGTTTTCGCTTTATTTTATTTTAAATATACCTTTACCTGCATTTCGATTATTTATTAAGAGATTCCCCCCATTCATATTTTGGTTACTGAAATTGTGTATTCATAATGTCACTGAATTCACCCACGGAAAGTCCAACAAAATCTCCACATCATCATCACCATCCTGATTATAAAGGTTTCTTTAAGAGACATTTCTCTTTAAATAAGAAAAACGAGAATTCAGGTACCGATGAACAACAAGTATCTTCATCTACTAGAGAGATAAATGAAGATATGGCTAATTTATCATTAAAATCGGAAAATACACATACAATAGAACATTCGCAACATAATCAACATCCTAGTCATAGTCATAATCATAATAAAGAAGCTCCATTGGCTATTCAAACACATAGTGACCCAACAGTACAACATACAGATCATGTACTGACTCCAAGAACAGAAGAAGTTCCAATTGTTGTTGAAACTGATTCGACTAAAGTTAATAATGATTCTAACAAGAATGATAATGATACCACGAATAATGAAACTAATCCAACTATATTATCCTTAAAACAAACTTTATTGGATGATAAAACAGCCGAAGATTCTATAGGAACACCAATTACGTCAGCTGGATCGGGATCCACGCGTAATGATGTAATGTCTGATCATTTAAATAATATGAATAGCAACGTTCCAGAATCACAAGATAGTACGCTACATGATACTAATGTTATTGGTTCGCCTTATGGTAAGAAAGAAAGTCATCCCTATCAATATGAATATTTCCCATTAACAAGCGACAAAAACAGTAATAGCATCGATGAGGATGCTGGTGTCTTACAAAATGAGGATAAATTAATTAATCAAGCCATTTTCCAAAATGTAGTTAAACGTGATATGAAAAGGAAAAGAAATGATTCGATGTCAAGTGGTAATACAATTAATAGATTAGGAATGACATCAGTAAAAGAAACTAAGAGGGAACAACAAAATGAAAATGATAATATAATTGATAATGAAAAACAGAAACCAAAGGTGTCAGCTACTGCTGCAATAATGATGAAATTGTATAATAATAATGCGCAGATGAAAAATGACAAATCAAATGAAATTTATAAACGTAATGAAACTTTAACAAATAACAATAATAACAGTGATGTGGATTTTAAGGAGTCCCTGAGAAGAAGACAAGAAGAAGATGCAGCAAGGAGACTAGCAGAGGAACAAGCAAATGTACAAAATCCTACAATTAATAAATTACAAACTGACTCGTCAACTTTAACTTCAGACAATAAGAAAGTAAAGATGAAAAAGACAATTACTTCAGAATCATCCTATTCTTCGGACACAGATACTGATATGGACGACGATGAAGATGATGTTGAAGTCATTTTAAAATGGAGAGATAAACTTCCAGATAGTGCAAATGTAAAAATATTTGTTATATCAAAAGAAATTGTATCAACCATATTAGCAATACATCCGCATTATGAAATGGATGATTCTGATAAGAAAGAATGTAGATTACATATGATATTTGATGACAAAACTCAAGAATGGTTTCTTCCGGGACTCTTCTTACCACCAGGTATCTATAGATTTCAATTTTCCATTAATGGTAATTTAACTCATTCAAACTATCTACCAACTGCAACAAATACATTAGGTAGTATA